>CM019828.1:143603130-143792172 GCA_009763385.1 Coix lacryma-jobi var. lacryma-jobi | reverse complement strand
TTAGTTATTTACTATGCTACTAATGTTAATGCATATGCTTAAGGATGATTACAAGTAAGTTGTCTCACTCATCATGCAAGGTAAAAAGAAAAGAAAAATTTTGTGGTTGGGATTTTTGAGGTAGAAATTTGTGGGTTGTTACACTGAGGGTGGGAGGGAGGAGCGAGAAAGGTAAGCTCGCCCTTGACCGGGTGGCGCCGATGGCCGAAGAAGAACGAGCGGCTTCGGGCGGAGGTTAAGGCGTTGGAGGGCCAGTTCGCTGGCTGGAGGCGCATATGGAGGATGCCCATAGACGTTCTTGGAGCTTGAGGATATCATCCAGCAGCAAGGGCAAGAGAACCAGCTTCAGCTGCGGGCCGATAAGGCCGACGAGTTTGCCGCACGTAAGTCGAGATGTTATACTCCCTTTTGCTTAGTACACCATTGGTCGGAGTCCTGATCGTGAGTTTGCTTCACAGAGGCGATGCAGGCGGACGAGGAGAAGCGTCTCCTGGCCGAGGAGAAGGCGAAGTCCGACGAGGAGGTGCGGAAAGTGGCAGGCCATGCACGCCGGTAAGTCTCCTTGGTGAAACGTGGTCGGAGCTGGTCGTCGTCTTACCCTTGTTTTGGCGTTTGCAGTTTACCGGGAAAACGTGAAAATGAAAATTTGCAGATCTGCAACGACGTATTGATGATTACCATGAGCGCTTCTGGTCGTGGTGGAGGAGGTGGCCCGTTGGTGCAGTGCATCGATGAGGAGCTTTTTCCCGCCGGAGAAGGAGCGGCGAATCGGCGACCATGTCGTCCAGAAGGCGCGTGGCCTGTGGGGGCGCTTCCAGGCGTACACCAAGGCGGCCGCGCAAAGTGTGGAGGCTCATGGCCTCGCCATTCTTCGTTCGCATTATCCGCGGATGGAGATGTCGAGGCTGGGCACAGGCTTTGCGGCGAACACGTTAGAGGCCGAGATGGAGCGTCTGGAGGAAGAAGCCGAGCCTGCCGCCGAAGCCCTCGTCGGAGGTGTAGACTTGTTCGGTGCTGGGCACCAGTAATATGTATATTAGGAGATAGTCTGTTAGTAGACTCTTGGGCAAACAGAATCAAAACTTGAAGCGGGTCGGCGTGTTTTGTTCATTCCCCGAATTCCGCAGACCCAATAGTCGTGAGCCGTAGCGATGAACATTTCGACCTTGGGTTATCCCAGGATCCGTAGCATAGAGCGCGGAGCTCGTTTGCGCGTAGGAGTCAAGGGCGTCGCCCAAGGAACCTCTGTTGGCATCCCATAGCGTAGAGGGCGGGCACTCATGCATGTTGACGTTCGTTAGTGCAAATAAGAATATGAAAGATTCCGCAAGCGCACAGAATATCATTGTAGCATTTTACCGGGAGTATTCCAGGATCGTTATTTATATTTTACCACTAGGAAGCAAGGGTCAAGAATCTGATAACTCACTATCATGCATCTACTAACTCAGAGTACTAATTAGACTAAAGCAGGAGTGAATGATATATGATATGATAAAGAATAAAAGCACAATAAAGAGAATTTAATGATAAATGTATAGATAACTATAGTGGGAGGACAACGGGAGAGATCAAGGTTCCTATGCACTTCTCTATTACTTAGGTTCTAAGGTAACAAGGATGAAAAGATATAGTAGTCATATAATAACACTTCGGGACATCAGAACACCAACCACAGAAAGGGATGAGAAGGGGGTGGGAAGCTCTGACTATGGTCCTACGAACATCAACCCGAACGTGGTGGAATACGTCGGCCATCAGGGCTGTCACCACCTGGGCTACCACAACTATCCGTGGGGTTGAGCGCAACCTCAGGTAACCTATAGACTAAACACCAAGTCTAATCTATCGATTACTACTCTAATTATGGCCTATAACTAGAGCACTCGATACGAGCGGAGATCCTATGCTAGAACATAACAACTATACTAATCATAATATAAAAGGCATAAAGTAAGTAGAGAAGATAAATATATTAAAGTTTAAGTCTTACAAAGAAAAGATACAAAGACATACCAAACCTCTGAAGACTCCTCCGGAACCGGAGCGCAGCTCCGCTCTCCCTAACTCCCGACTAGAGCTAAGCTATTACATTGGAAAATCTAAACCTAATTACATAGAGAAGAAAGGTCATCCATTCGAGGGACGCCTCTACAACTCCATGATGATGTTGTGTTGCCTCAGGGGGGTCCTGAGTTTATTATATAGGGGCTCCTGGCCTCCCCTCCACCTTGGGCAAGCGATGTGGGACTAAATCCTTCGCCATATGCACATGGGCCTTAATGGGCCAAAACGCGTTGGAGAGGTCGGTTGGAGTGCGCCACGCGAAGGGGAGCAAGATTGGGCCTTGTACCTGACCGGTCGGTCCAGGGAGGAGACCGGTCGGTCTGCCTCTATGACAGGTGGGCCCCACCTTCCGTGGGTCACCTTCTCGTGTCTTCTGGAATGTTCCGGAATGTTCTAGAATCTTCTAAGTCGTATCCATCGAGGACTCTCGCTCCGGGACTCCAAATATAGCAAATCATATGTCTGTTTCGATCGTCTCGACGAGGTCTTCGCAATGGTGTGCTCTGTTTCATCACTTGAGATACTTTTATATGGTAAAAACATAGATGTCCTACAAAACAAGTGAGAGCACCAAAACTCGTGGAACTTGTTAGTTTCAAACCCTACAACTATGCTTTGTGATTCATTTAGTGTCATTTCATGCAATAGTTGATGGTTAATTATGAGCATTAGTGAGCGTCAACAAGTTCCCCAAGCTTACCCTTTGTTAGTCCCGTAGCAAAGTCAAACTCAACAATGGATCAGGAGTTGCTGCAATATCTGCACTTCTAACAAGTACACATGCATTCAAACAAAAGTTCTCATTTGGATTAGAAAAAGATATCATATTATTTATCACGAGGCTTAGTACTTTACATTGAATCTTGAGTAATTGAAAGATAGAATGATCAAATCAAGCACTATGTCTCTAGCTCTTTCACTTCACCATTATCCGGAGGTTTTATGAATTTTCAAAAGCTTAAAAACATATATTGCCAAATTAAACATGGATCCAAAGATAAAGTCAACGACACTATTGAATCGAGAAGTGCATGTGTATGGAAAATGGAGGCGAATGCTCTTTTGAATATATCACTCTCTTGTGTTATTAGAAACACATGACTATCAGGCTAATTCTACTGTCGGGCACATGCCCATTTTTTTGATATTATTTTTTTCTTTTTTATTTTTTTTCTTTTTTTTTGAGGTTCGGGACACTTGTCCATTTTTATTCCTCAGGATCTATCTTTTGAGGTTTCAGACACTTGTCCCTTTTTATTTCCTCGGATTTTTTTCTTTTCTTTTTCTTTTCTTCTTTTTTTTCAATAGCACATGCTTCCAACAAACTTTTGAGAGGATAGCAACAGAATCGTGAGCATTTATGCGGAAGATGGATGAAGTGTGTAAGTGATCTCAATTCAATAGCATGATAACTTCTCATAGGGTCAACAAAGCTTATTTAACTCAATGCAATTATTGGTCATATTAATATTGGAAACTCTCCAGAACTCTAGTGTTGTTTTAGAACAAGATAATAGTAGCTCAAATCATCACATCATGTCTGTCAATTACCTAGACTCTGGATCAAGCATTTGCTACTCATATATTTAATTTTATTTTAAGGCATCATAATTTTTAAACTTAAGAGAACTCATGCTTGAAGGCTAGATACTAGAAAGAAATTACAATAGAGCAACTATTCATCATTTCCATTTTAAGAAATTAGGGAGAGAGTTCTTCAGATTTGACATGCTTTATTTATTTAATCTAACACACACTATAACCTATTATTTAAAAACATTAAGATAGTAGTAAGACATACGTGAATGGGAGAATTAGGTGCAAGGCCTCGAAAAAAACTTGGTTTAGGTATTGGCCTTTTTATTTTTGAATTTGGGTGGAAGGCCCTGGACAAAATTTTCTTAGGTGGAAGGCCTTCCATCCATTTTAGCCCTGACGATGTTAAGTATGAGATAAAAAGACGATTTACCCCTGAGTCAAAAAAATGAAAAAAATCTGATTGTTTATAATATTTTAATGTATATATTTATATTTTCTCATCAGTGAAAAAAGAATTCTTTTTTTATTTTTTCACTATGGAGAATAAATAAATATATACATATACTCAAAATATATAAACAGTTGGAATTTTTTATTTTTTTGACTCAGGGGTAAAACTATCTTTTTATCCCTTACTTAACACCGTCAAGTGTTGAAAATGGACGGAAGGTCTTCCACCTAAGCAAAATTTATTTTAGGGCCTTCCACCCAAATTCGAAAATAAAAAGGCCTAATATCTAAACCGAGTTTTTTTCGAGGGGCTTCCACCTAATTCTCCCTACCTGAATTACGAAGATAACGGGGGTACACCTCCCCCAAACCAATCCCTTCGATCGCATAGAGCCTTCATGTGCCCGAATATTTTTGTTCTTTTTCTTTTTAAGGGTGAGCCTTCATGTGCTCACACATTTTTTTTGTATTTTGAATTTATTTATAAAAAGAAAAACTTAAGAGGATAAAGATACTTAACTGGATGCACGGGAGTACTTTCCCCCAAGCTGAATGTTGACGTAGTCGTTCGATCTCGCAATGTAGCAGACTGGCGGTGAAAATGTTCTTCCTCTATCGGAGCATTGATTGATGTCGATGATTGTTGAAATAGTGCTCCAACAGTGGATGGAACATCCACTTGCTTGTCAGCTTTTCTGGGTCTTCAATCCTGTGAAACTCAAATAGACAACAAAACTTGTGGAACAGATTAAGCATTAGTGGTTGGCCACTTAGCCTTAGTTGTCCAGAGTTTCAGTAAGATCTCGTTCTCAATATTTTTGTATATATATATATATATATTATGATGCAAAAATGCAATAGGATGAATGCATATTTATTTTTATTTTTATGCCACCACGGTGAATATTTCATGTGGGTTTTTACACACCACATAATTATTCACATGGGGCTTTAGGTTTTTATGATGCAGTGCAATAAGAAAATATTTTTATTTTCTTTTTTATGCAATGCTAATGCAGAAAAGTAATATGCTATGGAGAGATGATGATGGAAAGTAAATATGCAAAATGGAAACTAATGCAGAAAAAATAAATATGGATAACTACCGATTTACCTTCGGTGAGGGTTCAATGTTTAAAGTCCTTTGAACAGGACTTATCACCATGTTCTCCTGAGGTGCATCATTTGATTCTGATATATAGACCTGATAACTACACCTCTTGATATGGTGTCACTCATGTTCTTCGTTCGCCCAACAATTTGAAGTGAAACATTGATTGTGGAAGCTGACAGCATCTTGCTCAGTGTGCATGTTCTTATAGATCCAGGACCTTCACTCTATAGAATTTGGGAGTTGACAAACCCCTCCATGTTTTGCTCAAGAGTGTGTCATGCTCATAAAGATAAGGTAGAGATCAAGTGCATAAGCTCTGTTGGTGGAAAAACACCAACAGAACCAAAAGTTTTGTGCATTCCTCTCTAACCTTAGGCACATTGTACAAGATAAACTTGTTGCTTATGTGTTCTATTCAAACTTAACATGAGTGATAGGATCAGAAGATGAGCTTGAAAGTAGCATCTTAAAATATTTAATAGATCAGATTACTTAACCCAAGGATGGATAATCTATGCATAATGGTTGATCTTTTCATGATTGTGATATATCATCTTCCAAAGGTTGGATGCACAACATTTTAGCTCATTTAGTTACGATAGTGAGATAGTGAGATTCAAGACAGTAAAGCTGAACATGTTGAGTTGATTAGGTTGGATCAAGTGAGGTGCAACTTAAACATGTTTGGTTCTTTATTTATGCGCATACCAGAATTAAAGAGAAGCTTTTAAAGTGATGGTCACTTACCGTGAAATGTTACTTTATCATTAAAGAGTGATTGTGTCAAACCATCTTGTGGAAGCTTCTCTTATCTAGCTGGTTGTTGTTCATGAGTGGCTTGTCTTCTCTTGCTTATCTCACAGTGGGCCAAATGAATCTTGCTTTCAACAGGTTCAGATGATGGAGACTTTGTCAGCTATTCTCTTGATTTGTAGGTTCAGGTACTATCTCTCCATGTCTGAATTCTTGCAGTGCAGTGGCTTCATCCTTCATGATGTCCCCCTCAATTCCTGGCAGCTGGTTCTTCCTTTGTCGGCTGAGTCAATGTCTTCTCTTGGTTTCCTTCGGCTGCTCATAAATGGTGTAGTGTGTTGTGATGATGAAGCAGCAATCCTTTTGATCGAAGATCCAAAAGTGGATGTCTCCAGGTCCGACATAGATGACAACTTTGGTGGTGTTCAAGAATGTTCTTCCAAGAATGAGTGATGGATCATATTTATTCTTCTTGGCTGGGGAAGCGTCTAGTGGCTTGTACTAATCAAAGTGGTGAGTAGGAGGTCAAAGTGTTTGAGCTGGATCTCCCTTCCTACCCTTGATCATGAAGCAGATCTGGAAAACAGAATCGTGTCTCCCCCAAGCTGGCTTGTGAAGTAGGTGGATATTTCTTCAACAACATGTTCATGAGTTGAATTGTAGACCTTGTTGTTGTTGAAGTTGTTCCACCTCATCCCCCAAACTAGCTTTTGTGTTGCAATGATTAGAAGTGAGGAGAACTTCCACTGCTTGTCTTCATAGTGAACCACCAACAGACTTCCTTCGGACGACACATAAAAATTATAATGTAGTGGCATATCGTCACCCTGATATTTGTTGTTGGTGTAGGTGTTGACGTCTTCGACAATGATTAGCATAGGCATAGATTGACCCATACGGGGTGAGTTGCATCCTGCTCGTCATCAGTGTCCTGGCTTAGGCCTTGGGATGGCTCAAAGCTTGGCTACCTTCGACATCACTAGTGACTTGTCTGATGATGAGTTTTGTCTATCCACGGGTTGGATTTTGGATCTTTAAGTTTCAGACCATGAACAGCAAATCTCATCTCCTACAAAATGTTAGTGGACATATACCCGAAGGATTGTACTGAATTTGAAACATGGGTTGTTATCCACAATTTATGTGTTATTCATCCATGCTAATGAAAAGATGGTTTTAAGATTACTTTCGCATAGACTAGCGTTTTATGTGTTGGCTGCATATTAACATGGTTCAAGGCAAAATATATCTTGCAATAGAAGATGAATTTAAATAAACTTTAATACTCACAGTTCTTTCATCCATGATGAATGAGCTGAGTCTTCTTTTTGCAGTTCATCGTATGCCTTGCTTCATCTCTGATGTGAATTCATCTCAGGACTTCCCAAAGTTCATTTAGAGTTCTCTGCAGGGGTTAGTCCAACAAAATATCCAATGTCTACACAAGCTAATTCAGATCAATAATCAAACCAAACTCCGTGTCTAATTTGATTAAGGTAGAATATTTAACCTAAGCGCCACGCTTAATTTAAAAAGACTATGAAAATACCCAATTGAAGTACTTCAAACCAAAATATACTATGGCAAACAAAGGTAGCATGAGAGCATAATAGAGATTTATTCAAAAAGAGATTGACAAAGTATGATCAGAGTGAGGAGTATTTTTTATTTTTTTCTTTTTTTAATATTTTTTTGTTTAGATGCAGATGAATGAATGCATGCAACGAACTAAACATGACATGGATTTTATATGAGAGAAAACATAAACTCATAAAGTTTAAAGTCTATGAGCAAGACTGTCTCACCTTGATCATACTTACCATGACTCATAACTAAGGATTTGTGAGTGACGCAGCGTAAATATCCGTCACATGGGATGAGAGTTGAATTCTTGTGACGATGACCTTTTCTCCAATCTACACTGGTTAGAATAAATAATATATATTGTATACACAAACCTGTGAGATGGCAGGGTTCCAGAATTAATGATGGATCTTGAATATTCAGGCACCCTGGGTTCTTCATTCTCGTGGAAGCTCGCCATAAGGTCAAAACGACGTCTGATGTCCTGTCTATTCCACACTCAACAACAAGGGGTTGGTATTCTACTAAAGCTAGTGGTACACTAAATTAGCAGACATCAAGATCATTATCAAAATCTTTACACCAATTGCTTCCCCCGGCAACGGCGCCAAAAATGCTTTGACGTTCGTTAGTGCAAAATAAGAATATCAAAGATCCGCAAGCGCACAGAACATCATTGTAGCATTTTTACCGGGAGTATCCAGGATCGTTATTATATTTTACCACTGGGGAAGCAAGGGTCAAGAATCTGATAACTCACTATCATGCATCTACTAACTCAGAGTACTAATTTTACTACTCTAATTATGGCCCTAACTAGAGCACTCGATACGAGGGAGATCCTATGCTAGAACATAACAACTATACTAATCAAATATAAAAGGCATAAAGTAAGTAGAGAAGATAATATATTAAAGCTTAAGCTTACAAGAAAAGATACAAAGACATACCAAACCTCTGAAGACTCCTCCGGAACCAAGCGCAGCTCCGCTCTCCCTAACTCCCGACTAGAGCTAAGCTATTACATGGGAAAATCTAAACCTAATTACATAGAGAAGAAAGAAAGTCATCCATTCGAGGGACGCCCTACAACTCCATGATGACGTTGTGTTGCCTCAGGGGGGTCCAGGGTTTATTATATAGGGGCTCCTGGCCTCCTCTCCACCTTGGGCAAGCGATGTGGGACTAAATCCTTCGCCATATGCACATGGGCCTTAATGGGCAAACAACGCGTGGAGAGGACGGTTGGGAGTGCGCCACGCCGAAGGGGAGCAAGATTGGCCCCTGTACCTGACCGGTCGGTCCAGGGAGGAGACCGGTCGGTCTGCCTCTATGACAGGTGGGCCCCACCTTCTGTGGGTCGCCTTCTCGTGTCTTCTGGAATGTCCGGGAATGTTCTAGAATCTTCAAGTCGTATCCATCGAGGACTCTCGCTCCGGGACTCCAATATAGCAAATCATATGTCCGTTTCGATCGTCTCGACGAGGTCTTCGCAATGGTGTGCTCTGTTTCATCACTTGAGATACTTTTATATGGTAAAAAATAGATGTCCTACAAAAACAAGTGAGAGCACCAAAACTTGTGGAACTTGTTAGTTTCAAACCCTAACAACTATGCTTTGTGATTCATTTAGTGTCATTTCATGCAATAGTTGATGGTTAATTAGGAGCATTAGTGAGCGTCAACAATGCACGCGTAGGGAGGTACCACGGCCAGGGTCTTTTCCGAGAGGCTCGATCGTGGCGTGACATGGGCGAATGGCGACCGTTGTCGAGCGCGTGGGTGGCGCGAACGCGAGGCACTGAGCTCATAACTTCAGAATTCTCAGCCCAAAGTAGCCTTTCCTTCATAGCGCAGAGGGCGGGCGCTCATGCACGTGTAGAGAGGTCAGGACGTCCCCTGGAAGAACTATTGGCCACCGTAGCACAGAGGGCGGGTGCTCATGCACGCATCCGATGGTGACAACAGTCCTAGCTTTGAGTTTTCATCGGCATTAGTCAGGCTGCTTGAAGACCGAATGGGGAACGTGCGCATAATTGACGCATACAGGCACTGGACGTATAGCCTCCACAGGTCTCAGCCCAAGCTTACCCTTCCCTTCGTAGCGCAGAGGGGGGGCGCTCATGCACGCGTAGAGAGGTCGGGACATCACTTGGGAGGACTACTAGCCACCATAGTGCAGAGGGCGGGCGCTCATGCACGCGTCCAGTGGTTACAGTTGCCCCTGCTCTGAGTCTCCTTTAGCATCAGCCAGGCTGTTTGGAAAAATTGGCGACTCGTCCGGAGACGAGTTGGAGAGGTCGGCGAGCCGTCCGGAGACGGGTGGAGATGTCGGCGAGCCGTCCGGAGACGGATGGAGATGTCGGCGAGCCGTCCGAAGACGGGTGGAGATGTCGGCGAGCCGTCCGGAGATGGGTGGAGATGTCGGCGAGCCGGCTCTTAGGTGTAGAATTTCCTAAGGTGCTCAATACTCCAGGAGTTGGGCACGTTGATGCCTTCGAGGTCGGCAAGACGATAGGCGCCTGGTCGGGTGACTTCTTTCATCGTGTAGGGGCCGTCCCAATGTGAAGATAGTTTGTGCAGGCCGTCGGTCTTGAGTTTCCGCTTGAGGACGAGGTTGCCGACGACGAAAGATCGATCTTTTACGCTGCGGTTGTAGTAGCGGTGAACACCTTCGAGGTACTTGGCGGTGCGGAGGCAAGACGCCAAGCGTTCTTCTTCGAGGCGGTCGAGGTCATCGTAGCGAGCCTGGTCGGAGGCTTCCTCATCATAGTTCTCGATGCGCGGAGAGCGGAAGACGATATCGGCGGGGATGATGGCTTCGGAGCCGAAGACCATGAAGTATGGCGAAACGTTGGTGTTGCGGCTGGGTTGAGTCCGGAGACCCCAGAGTACGGAAGGGAGCTCGCGCATCCAGCGACCAGGGTGCTTCTCGTCTTTCTGGTAGAGGCGTTTCTTCAGGGCGTCGAGGATCATGCCGTTGGCACGCTCGGCCTGGCCGTTGGCTCGAGGATGGGTGACGAAGACATACTTGACGAGGATGCCGTGGCCTTCGCAGAAATCCCAGAAGACGTTGCCGGTGAAGCTGGAGCCGAGGTCGGTGATAATGGAGTTTGGGAGACCGAAGCGATGGATTATTTCATCGATGAAGGAGGTGGCGTTTTCGGCGGTTGCCTTGGATATTGGCTTTGCTTCGATCCACTTGGAGAATTTGTCGACGACGACGTATATCCACTTGAAGCTTCCCAGAGCTGGTCGGAAAGGGCCGATCATGTTGAGTCCCCAGCAGGCGAAGGGCCACTAGGCCGATATTGCTTGAAGCGTCTGCGCAGGAACGTGGGTTTGTTTTGCGAACAATTGGCACCCCTCGCAGGTGCGGACGAGCTGTTCGGCGTCAGCGACCACTGATGGCCAGTAGAATCCTGCACGGAAAGCCTTACATACCAACGTCTTTGCGGCCGCATGGTTCCCACATTCGTCGGCGTGGATGTCGAAGAGTATTTCGAGGCCATCTTCCCTGGAGACACATTTTTGGAGTACCTCGTTTCTCAAGTTTTTGCGCATGAGCACACCGTTGACCATGATATAATCGTTGACGCGGTGAAGGAGGCGCTCAGCTTCGGTCTTGTCAGCAGGGACAAGGTTCTCGGAGAGATATTTGATGAAGTCCTCGCGCTAGTCGGACGACGTTGTGCGTATGGCGGCAAACTAGTTGTTCTGTCGGCGGGGATGGAGTCGTGGCGTCCGTGGATGGGCCGAAGCCTGAGTGGTCGGCGATGGAGGGATCGAGCAGGTCGTGGATGAATACGCCGGCGGGGGTCGGAGATCTTGATGACGCCAACTTGGAGAGCTCGTCGGCCGCCTGGTTCCGATCACGCGGTAGATGATGGTATTCGATATCGAAGAATTTACCTTCAATCTTCCGGATGGCGGTGCAGTAGGCGTTCATCTTGTCGTTGGAGCAATTCCAGTCCTTGTTGAGTTGGTTTATGACGAGGGCGGAGTCGCCGTAGACCATAAGGCGCTTGACGCCTAGCTCGCTGGCGATACAGAGACCATGGAGGGCGGCTTCATACTCGACAGCATTGTTGGAGGCTGGAAAGAGTAGCCGTAAAGCGTAGCAGAGCTTCTCACCGGAGGGAGACATGAAGAGAAGACCAGCACCGGCGCCATGCAGGGTGAGGGAGCCATTGAAGAAGAGTGTCCAATGTTCTGGCGCTTCTGGTGGTACTGGAGTTTGGAGGTCCGTCCATTCGGCGTCGAAATTGGCGAGTGCTTGCGACTTGATGGTCTGGCGACCCTGGAAGGCGATGTCGTAGGAGCCGAGCTCAATGGCCCACTTGATGATGCGTCCCGTAGCGTCCTTGTTGCGGAGAATGTCCCCGAGGGGGAATTCCGTGACGACAGTGACCCGCTCGGAGCTTTGGAAATAGTGGCGTAGCTTGCGTGCAGTAATAAGAACCGCGTAGAGGAGCTTTTGTACCTGAGGGTATCGGGTTTTGGAGTCGTTCAATACCTCGCTGACGAAGTAGCAGGGTCGCTAGACGGGGTAGGAGTGGTCGGCTTCCTCGCGTTCGACGACGATGACGGAGCTGATGACCCGGTTTGTGGCGGCGATGTAGAGTAGCAAGGGCTCCTTCTCCTTTGGTGCGGCGAGCACAGGAGGCTGGGTAAGATACTTCTTCAGGTCGGAGAAAGCGCAATCGGCTTCGGCGTCCCATACGAACTTTTCACCAACCTTGAGGAGCTTGAAGAAGGGTAACCCCTTTTTGCCGAGCCTGGAGATGAAGCGGCTGAGGGACGCCATGCACCCGGTGAGCTTCTGGATGTCCTTTACGTTGGAGGGAGCTCGCATGCGGAGAACGACCGAAGTCTTGTCAAGATTTGGGCGAATGTCGTCGCGGCTGACGATGTTGCCGAGGAGGTTTCTAGATGACACGCCGAAGATGCACTTGTTGGGGTTGAGCTTCCACTTGAACCTGTTGAGGGCCTTAAAGGTTGCCTCGAGGTCAGAGATGAGCGTGTCGGTGGTGCGAGTTTTGATGACGACGTCATCCACGTAAGCTTTGACTTTCTCCGGGATGAGGTCCTTCAGGCAATCCTGGATCGCACGCTGGTACGTGGCTTCGGCGTTCTTCAGGCCGAACGACATGGTCATGTAGCAGTAGGCGCCGAAAGGTGTGATGAACGCTGTTTTAATCCGGTCTTCTACCTTCAAAGCAATTTGATGGTAACCAGAATAGCAGTCGAGAAAGGAGAGAAGTTCGCACCCGGCGGTAGAGTCGGCGGCCTCGTCAATGCGAGGGAGGAGGAAGGGGTCCTTAGGGCAATGCTTATTGAGATCGGTGTAGTAAACGCACATACGCCATTCTTTATTCTTTTTGAGTACAAGAACCGAATTGGCCAGCCAATCCGGGTGATACACCTCTTTGATGAAGCCGGCAGCTAGGAGCCGGGTGAGCTCTACCCTAATTACCTCCTTCCTATCTGGCGTGAAGCGACAGAGCTTTTGGTGAACCGACCTGGCGGTTGAGGAGACGTTCAGGGAGTGCTCGACGAACTTCCGTGGAACTCCAGGCATGTCCGCTGGTTTCCAGGCGAACACATCAACGTTGCTCCGTAGGAAGCTGACGAGCGCGTCTTCCTATTTAGGGTCGAGGTTGGTGCCAATGACGACAGTCTTCTCCGGAGCGCCGTCTACCAGGGCCACCTGCTTCGTGTCCTTCGACTTCTTGCTGGAGCGCTGGTCGGAGGTCTCCGGGATCTCGAGATCGTCGGGGCGGAGCTTGGCGGCGTTGGCGATGCAGTCCTGGACGCCCTGGAGCTGTTGGCGTGTTTCGGTGGAGTTGATTGTCTCCTGCTCGCTATCGTAAGCCACCTGGAGATTTGCCCGAACGCTGAGGACGCCTTTCTTTGTTGGCATCTTGAGCACGAGGTAGGCGTAATGTGGAATAGCCATGAGTTTGGAGAGCACCGGGCGACCGAGGATGGCGTGGTAGGCGGTGTCGAAGTCGGCGACAATGAAGGTGATGTACTCCTCGCGGAAGTGGTCGGAGGTGCCGAACTGCACTGGGAGGGTTATCTATCCGACGGGCATGGAGGGTTTACCTGGTACGATGCCCCAGAAGGGGAAATTCGCCGGGAACAGATCCCGCTTGGAGTAGTCAAGCTCGCGGAAAGCCGATGAGAAGATGATGTTTAGGGCGCTTCCATCGTCGACGAGGACCTTGCGATAGCGGCAGTTGGAGATCACCGGGTCGATGACGAGAGGAAAACGCCCTGGGTACTTGTCGTCCGACCACTGGTCCTCCCTGGAGAAGGTGATGGAGCGCTCCGTCCAGTCGAGGTGGCGAACGTTGGCGAGGTCGTCGGTGATGGCCGCAACGGAGGCGATGTCACGTTGTACTTGACGCCGCTTCTGCTCGGTCTCGATGACGACATTGCCGCCGAAGATGGAGAGGGTCCTCACTGGTGCATGGAAGGCAGGCTCATTGGTGTCAGCGTCCTTGTCCTTGTCGTTGTCGAGTCGCGGTCGCTTGTCGTCGCTCCCGCGGACGTTGCGGGCGATGGTGTCGCACTCGCGCATGGAGTGTCTGGCACCTTTGTGGAGAGGACACAGGCCATTGAGGAGCTTCTCGTAGTCATTGTCGTAGGTGCGCCTCGGCCGAGTATTGGTGTTGGTGATGTAGCGGCGGTCGCGCCGACGGTGGTCAATTCTCTGACGGGAAGAATCTGGCCGATAATGTCGGCGATCTCGGTCGTCGCAGTGGTCGCGTTGCTTCGAGCGGTGGTCGCGTCCTTCATTGCGGCGTTCATTGCGACGATCGTCATCATGGCGACGTGGGCGTTCATGATGGCGATGGGCGTCGGCGGCGTCGGTGTAGGAGTTGGCGATCGTCATTAGTTCGGTGACCGTGGCTACCTTCTTCCGGATGATCTTGTCGCAGAGCTCCTTATGGCGCAGGCCATTGGAGAACATGGAAATAGCTTCTGCGTCGGCGATCTCTGGAATCATGAGGCGCATGTTGGAGAATCGTCGGATGTAGCTCCGGAGGCTTTCGTTGTGCTCCTGGTGAACATTTTGGAGATCGTAGCGCGTTCCTGGCTGAACGTAGGTGGCGCTGTATGTCTTGATGAAGACTTACTTCAGTTGCTCCCAGGTGTCGATGGTGCTCTCAGCGAGCTTGTGGAGCCAACTGTTGGCTGAAGACGACAACATGACGGGGAGGTACTTGGCCATCACGTTAGATCCTCCTCCGTCTGCTTGGATGGCGATTTCATACGTGGCGAGCCACTGCTCCGGATTGGCCTTTCCGTCGTACTTGTCCACTATGGTGACCTTGAAGCCTTGAGGCCATTGGACGGCTCGGAGCTGAGAGGTGAAAGGGCGTGGCCCTGTCGAGGCATCGGGAGCCGGAGCTTGATCGCGGGCGCGATTGCCTTGGGAGACTTCCTGGTCGCGACGTGGCGGCGATCTCCGTTGGCGCGAAGGATGCGGGCTTGGTGGCGTTCCGCTGTACGACGATCCAGAGGGTGAGGCGTAGCGGCCTCTCTCGTTGCACTGCACGGTGGCAGCCTTAACGTGGGCGACAACCTTCTGTAGCTCCGGGGTTAGTGGAAGCTTGGAGAGTTCGTTGTAGACGACAACGAGGTTGGCGCTTGGGGTCGGGTAGACGGGCTGGTCATCGACCCTATCGAATTCGTAGATGAGGTCGCGGCCTCCAGCGTTGTCACGATCCCGGCGTCGATCGTTGTCGCGATGCTCCCGGTCTCGGCGCTCCTGGTCACGTCGCTCGTCGTCACATCGGCGTTGCCGGTCGATGTTGCGTTGCTCCCGATTGGCGCGTTCGCCTTCCACTTCATTCGGCGGTGGAGGACTGTCGGCGGAGGCGTTGAAGATGATGCCACCGCGATACGACGGGAAGTCGGCCCCGGAGTCAGTGGAGATGACGGTCGTGGACCGCGTGGAGGTGGAGCCATTTGTCATGGTAGATCTGGACGCCAAACTCTCCGAGACAGTGTCGCTGGGGATCTCTTGGAGAGTCACCATGCCGACGGGTGGAGGTGGAGTCATTCGGTCGTGCTTGCTGGTGGGAGCCATATCATGGGAGCCGAAAAATTGGAGCTGGTCGGAGAGCCGTCGCAGCGCCTGGTGCTGATATGTAGGAGCCACACCGCGGAGCCCGAAGGGCATGGACGTTCGAGATGAAGTGCGGCGACGTGTCGGATGCAGATCCGATCTGGGGTGGCTAGTGGGTCGAGCGTTGGAAACTCCTAATGATGTACCTAAAAATTGCTCAAGGCAAGATTGGTCAGAAAGCTGTATACGAGCTACCTCGATGGCGTCGATGCATTCGGCAATTCCTTAGTTGGCTCGGTCGATGGCTTCGATCAGGTCATCGCAAGGGACGATTCTTGGTGGGCGACGCGTCGGCTTGGTGACACTGTAGATGGACGGCAGAGCGTCCGGTGCAGGAAGCTGCGCAGATTCCACGATTTCCGGAGCGGGAGCGTGGTCGCCCACGGTCCAGATCATAGATCCGATCTGAAAAGTGGTGCCGACTCCGAAAGAACCATGGAGCGAGGGAAAGTGACCGCTTGGCAGATCATGGTGTCGTAGCACACCCCCCTACCTGGCGCACCAACTGTCGATGAAATATGGTCGATAGTCTACCGAGGGGTATGCCCAAGCTAGTAGATTGAGCGGCAGAGGCGTGCGTGACGTCTGCAAAGCGTAAACACAGGGACGAGAGATGGCGATTTAGACAGGTTCGGGCCGGCAAGTCGCCGTAATACCCTATGTCCTGTGTTCTGGTGGCTGGTTTGTATTGATGGATTGGAATATGGTGTGCCTTTGGAGGGGATCCCTGCTCGCCTTATATAGCCGGGGAGCAGGGTTACAACTTGCCGAATCCTAACAGATTACAATCGGTTCCTTTTGGCAAGGAATCCGGGTCTATCTATTCGGATCTTCCTTGTCGAGCAAGTCATCAGGAGAGTCCTTGGCGGCTGCGACAGCCTGGTCACGGGCCGCAAGGGCTTCTGGTTGGGCCGCATCTGTAGAAGAGCCCAAGTCGTGCCATGGGGGTATACGGGTGTATTATCCCCACAGCGACCGCAGCGATGGTACCACAAGCCTGAGATCAGCTCTCGCGTTCCGCGAGGGGGTGCACGGGCTAGGCGGCGGCGGACAGATGGAAGGCGGGTTAGGGTTTTCGTGCTAACCTGTGTTTGTACAATTCTGCCCTTCCGCTGTGCAGCCCTAGGGAATCTTTCTTGTACCCTTGTGTAATTTAGTCAGTGTCCCTTGGTATTCTCTATAAATACCAAGGGATGAACAGTGTAAAAGGGGATGCTTTTTGGGAAATAGAAAAGGAGACAGTGTCCTTCATTTTTCCCGCACCTTCGCTCCTCAGTTTGACAGTTGGCTACCCTCGCCTCACCCCGCACGATTGCGGAGGTAGTGCAGGTGTGATTCCAACAGTTTGGCGCCGTCCGTGGGGACCGAAGTTTTTTACATTTTCGCGTAATGGCTGGAACCAGGAGGACGGTTTTGGGCAGAGACCATCGCACCACGAATGAAGTCGCCGCGACGGTTCAGGGTGTGCAAGAGAACGAAGCGCCTTTGGGAGCGGACGAAGTTGTCCCGGAAACTGAGATCCTAGGCCCACACACTCGACTGGCATCACAGCAACACTCGCACACCTCTGGAGAAGGTGGGGGAGGAGATGAAGAGGAGTTGGGTCTCGAGGCCTTAGAGAGGCTCCACGCTGAACTGCAAGAAAAGAAAAGACGCTTAGTCCAACTTGAGAGGCATAACCGGCTGCGGGTCATCAGGCAAAAGACGGACGAGGCGAGGGAACAACTTCGTCGGATGGAGGAATCCCTCACGACAGCTGAAGCCGAAGCCGAGGGTTGGATAGACAGGGAAGTACCACCACCCCAGGTGGGGAACAACGAGCAGCATTAGGGCAACGCACGCCAGCCACCACCACCCCCACCACCACCAAATTACCCAAACAACCCATACCCTGAGAGACCACCAAATCTTCGCCAACTCTACCCAGATGAGAGAGAACCAAACCTTCGCAACCAGCGGAGGGCCCAACAATACCAAATTCCTTACGACCCGAGATCACCACTCTCCCAAATACTGCAAACCCAACACTGGCCTCCATCCTACAATCCATAGAATTTGCCCCGTTATGACGGACTTTCTGACCCTCGTCAGTTCATAATGAGTTATGAAGCAGCAGTTGCCGCAGCAGGGGGAGATGAATCAACAATGGAGAAGTCTTTCGTAATCATCCTTCGTGACATCGCGCAGACGTGGTACAACAACATGCGCCCCAGAACCGTGGATTCCTGGGCCAACCTCAGAGACAGGCTCTGCACAAACTTTAAAGGTATCACAGCAGCCCCATCAAACCTTATCAAGTGTTCAACTGTAAACAAGAAGAGCGCGAACCACTGCAAGATTACTGGCGAAGGTTCATCCAAATCAGAGCAAGAACTCCGGGGATATCTGACGAAGCCGTAATCCTCGCAGCAGTAAGCGGTCTACGCCCAGGCCCCTGCTCCTCGAAGTTTGCCAGAAAGCCAGCAAACACAATCAAAGAACTACATGATACAATGGAAAGATATTGTAGTGCGGACATGGACTTCAGGGCGAAGTCCGATGATCAAAGGGCACAGCAAAAACCGCAACCGAGACCTCAAACGAGGGAAAACAACCCTCGTCAAGACCAAAACAACATTGGCACAATCAACAAGTCAGGCCCACTCGAAGACCAAAGAAGGGGCACTCAGACTTCGGGCAACAAAAATCCTCAAGGTTTCCCACCCCCGCCTGATCAAAGAAATCAACAGAAGGATCCCGCGAAAATGTATTGCCATTTTTGTGGTCCATGGAAAGGCCACACCACCAAACAATGCGAGTGCTTCGCCAAAGGAAAAGAGTACCAGGAATCCAAAAGAGCCGCATCGGTAGAAAACCAAACCATCAACCACACCAGAAAGCCAAATTTCAACCCAACCCATCTTCCATACCAGTACACCCCAATAAACAATGGCCTACCTTCGCACCAACCTTTCTACGCACACCCCCCCACTACAATCACACCCCATATCAGCCACCCACCTTTCCTCAACGCCAAAACATACCATACACCATTTCGTACCCGCCAACCCCCTCAAACCCAAACCAACCAACAAGCAAGCAACGCTCTACCACCACCGCCCCCAATCCCAGCACTGCTAGCTCCCCAGCCTGCCAAAGCCGAATCTCAAACCCAAACAACTATCAACAACCCAACGTCAACCTTCAGCGTAATCCTCGCCATCACCGGGGGCTCTAACAAAGATCACGACAACAAAAGGCAAAGGAAAGAACATGCCAGAAGAGTGCACCACGTAGTTATCGAAGGACCACACAATTTTGGGCGATGGTCCCATATCCCAATAACCTTTGATTCCGGTGACATGAAGTTAAGGGATTACCCTCACACTGACGCTATGGTAATCGAAACCAATCTCGCAGGATGGACAGTCACTAAAATTCTGGTTGACACAGGAAGCTCCGCGGACATTTTGTTCGCCACAACCTTCGATAATATGAAACTTGACAGAAACCTCTTGCAACCTGCTGGCAATCCCTTGTACGGTTTCGGTGGTCAGCAAGTAAGAGCAATCGAGAAAATCTCTTTGCCCGTAACCTTCGGAGACCAAATGAATTGCAGAACAGAACACATAACCTTCGATGTGGTTGACATGCTCTATCCTTACAATGCAATTTTTGGTCGAGGGGTCACCAATGTTTTCAATGCGGTCATCCATCCTGCATACCTGTGCATGAAGCTTCCTGCTCCGAAGGGGGTCCTCGCAGTATACAGAAATCAAGATGTTGCAAGAGCGGCTGAGGGAACAGCAACGCCTCGGCAACGTAACGTGCATAATTTAACAAACCATCAAACGACAAACCTCTGTAGCGAAGGTGAAGCATACAGTGACCAAAGGAGAGCATCACCCAAAGAGGAAACCAAACCAATACAACTTTTCGAGGGTAACTCCGAAAAGAAAGTAATCATCTCAGCCCACCTATACACCTAGACAGAAAACAACCTCGTCCATTTTCTAAAAGAAAACTCAGACACCTTCGCTTGGTCTGCGGAAGATCTCAAAGGAGTTAATAGATCTTTGATTGAGCACAGCCTCAACATAAAGCAAGGATATCGTCCAGTTAAAGAAAAGCTCCGCAAAATGTCAGAAGAAAGGAAAGAGGCAGCAAGGGCAGAAGTAAAAAGACTCTTGGATGCAGGGGTCATTCGCCCCATCAAATATCCATTATGGCTCTCAAATGTGGTCCTAGTCCAGAAAAAGAACAAAAAATGGAGAATGTGCGTTGATTTCACGTGCTTAAACAAAGCTTGCCCAAAGGACGACTTCCCTCTACCAAACATAAGCACCTTGGTAGACAGAGCAACCGGTTGTCAGATGCTTTCTCTCCTTAACTGTTTCTCGGGGTATCATCAAATCTGGATGAATGAGGACGACGAAGGAAAAACAAGCTTCATCACACCCTCGGGTACTTTTTGCTTCCAGAGAATGGCTGAAGGTTTAAGAAATGCAGGTTCCACCTTCGCTCGCAAGACGTCCGAAGTTTTCAAAGATGAGCATGCGATCTCCGCTTACGTCGATGATCTAGTAGTACAAAGCCAACAAAGAGAAAATCACATATCAGATCTATCAAGGGTATTCAACAACCTTCGGTCTGTCGGGTTGAAGCTGAACCCAAAAAATGTGTCTTCGGAGTCAGCGAAGGAAAACTGCTAGGTTGTATTGTCTCCGCAAGAGGGATCGAAGCCAACCCAGAAAAAATTGATGCCATCATCAACATGGAACCACCAACAACCAAAAAAGCAGCTCAACAACTGTCAGGGCGCTTAGAAGCACTCAGCAGGTTCATCTCCAAATCAGCCGAGCGAGGGTTACCTTTCTTCGAAACTTTGAGAAGCACCGCCCCGTTCAATTGGGGACCTCGGCAGCAGAAAGCTTTTGAGGATTTAAAAAAGTATCTCACCAACATGACCGTCTTGACCAGCCCTAGCAAAGGGGACTTGCTACTACTGTACATCGCAGCTTTGCCTCATGCAGCCAGCGCAATGCTGATCAAAGAACTACACGAAAACAGCAAAACTAGGCAGACCCCCATCTACTATGTGTCAGAAACCCTCGAGGGTCCCAAGCGAAATTATTCAGAGCTTGAGAAGATAGCGTATGTTGTGGTCATGGCATCAAGAAAGCTTAAACACTACTTCCAGGCACACGAAATCCAAATACCCTCAGCATACCGTCTCGAGAACATTTTCAAGAATAATGAAGCAATCGGCAGAATAGCAAAATGGGCAGTTGAATTGAATAGTTACACCATAACCTTCGTGGGAAGATCAGCGATCAAATCGCAGGCTCTAGCAGATTTCATAGCCGAATGGACTCCAGACCCTCGCATAGAAGGAGTCAAAGAAGATCCGTTTTGGATGGTGTATGTCGACGGAGCTTGGGGAGCAGCTGGAGCAGGAGCCTCGACCATCCTAGTTTCGCCATCCGGGTCGAAGCTACAATATGCAAAAAGACTCGACTTCAAGTGCACAAATAATTCCGCAGAATACGAAGCTGTTATACTGGCACTTTCAAGGCTTCGAGCATTATCAGTTCGAAGGGCGGCCATCAACACAGATTCCCAAGTCATTGCGGGACACATTGAGAAAAATTACAAGGCAAAAGATTTAGAGCTGCAAAAATACTTACAGTATGTCCGAAGGTTAGAATCTTTTTTCCTCGGCATAACAGTGAAAGCAATACCGAGGTCCGAGAACAGCGAGGCAGATAATCTGGCCAAAGCAGCAGCACAACAACTACAGTTGCCCCCAGACGTCTTTTACGAAGTAGCAACACAATCAGCCATCGAAGCCTCCGAAAAAACAGCGAAGCTGATCAATGCGATTCAGAGCGAAGATTGGAGAGCACCTATCATGGCCTATATCAACGGGTTGCACGAGCCCGATTCCAAAGAGGAAGAAAACAGGCTCAGCCAAAGAGCTCGAGGATATAAAATAGTAGACAACACTTTGTTCAAAGCCTCGGTGACCTCCCTATGGCTAAAATGCGTGTCACAGAATCAAGGAAATGACATACTCAAACTCATTCACGAAGGTATCTGTGGCTCTCATAACGGCCCACGGGCGCTGGTTGGAAAAGTTTTCCATCAAGGTTTCTTCTGGCCAACAACATTACGAGATGCAGAAGATATTGTTAGGCATTGCGAGGGATGCCAATTAACATCAAAAACACAAAACGCCCAGGAGCCCCCAACAACTTTGATATGCCCAACATGGCCTTTGTAAAGATGGGCAATGGACTTGGTCGGCCCACTACCAGCAGCTCCAGGAAACCTTCGCTACGCAGTGGTAGCCGTGGAATACTTCACAAAATGGATTGAAACTAGACCATTGATTTCCATCACTTCCCTAGCCGTGAAGAAGTTTTTCTGGCAGCAATTAGTTTGTCGTTTCGGAGTTCCCAAACACCTAACCGTTGACAATGACACTCAGTTTGATAGCGAGGTTTTCAAGGAATTCTGCGCTCAAATTGGTACAACCTTGTGTTTTGCCTCAGTCCGACATCCTCAATCGAACGGCCTCATCGAAAGAGCTAATGCCACCATTTTTCAAGCAATATCCAAAAAGCTCCAAGGCAGGCCCAAGGGAAAGTGGACAGAAGAGCTAACCTCGGTCACATGGTCCCATAACACTTCGGAATGCAGAGCAACCAAGTTCACACCTTTTAGGCTCCTCTTTGGAGAAGAAGCTGTGTTACCAGAAGATTTGAAATATGGCTCTCCTAGAACAACCCTCGAATCAGACGAACAAAACCAGCTGTTAGACAAAGATTTGCTCGAGGAAACAAGATGCAACGCAGTCCACAACCTCCGCAAGTACCAAGAAGAAACCAAAAAGTGGAGAGACAAAAAAGTGATAATCAAAGACTTGAAGAAGGGTGACCTCGTCCTCATTCGGAAACAAAGCACCAACATGGCAGGAAAAATTCAGCCAAAACGGACGGGACCATACCTGATAACAGAATGCAATCGCCCTGGGTCCTATCACCTCTCTGATAGCGAAGGAAACCGCCTGCCACATACCTGGAACGTTGACGACCTTCGCAAATACTATCCATAGCAGAGCCTTAGCGAGCTCTCGCAACATGTAATTTGATCTTTCAAAATTTTGTATTTTATTTTTTCCTTTTTCAGTATCATGCTTTGTAAACAAAGGAGCTGCACTCTTTTTCCTTACGAAGGGGCGTAAGGTTTTTTAACGAGGCAGCATCCAAACCCTTAATACAAGCAACAACCCCCAAAAAAGAAAACTCCAAAACTTTTCCTTTCTTCAGCCAACATCGAAAAAAGCGACTCTTCTCCAAGAGCGCTTACATCGATGAAAATCCCCAAAGATTGCTTCGAATCACAGACCTTTTGAAACAAACTTGGAAAGCAAACTTCACCTCCACCTTAGACAAGGGGAGGCGCGAAGTCCCCAAAAGTCGAGTACCTTCGCAAAAATGCGAGGGGCTTGCAAAGCAAACTTCACCTCCACCCTAGACAAGGGGAGGCGCGAAGTCCCAAAAAGTCGAGCACCCTCGCAAAAACGCGAGGGGCTTGCAAAGAAAACTTCACCTCCACCTTAGACAAGGGGAGGCGCAGAGTCCCAAAAGTCGAGCACCCTCGCAAAAACGCCAGGGGCTTAAAAAACTTCACCTCTACCTTAGACATGTAGAGACATGAAGTCACAAAGGATCAGGTACCCTCGCAAAAAATGTCAGGAGCTTGCGATGCAAACTTCACCAACACCTTAGACAAGGAGAGGCGCGAAGTTACAAAACATCAAGCACCCTCGCAAAAACGCCAGGGGCTTGCAAGACAAACGACACCTCCATCTTACACAAGGAAAGGAGCGTGATCGCGTGCTTGTTATTCAATCTCTTTACATAACATCAAAAGCGAGCGTCGCTAAAAAAAGGAGGCGTCGCTGTTTTCCCAAACAGCGGACATAAACGTCAAAAGCGAGCCTCGCTAAAAAGAAAGGAGGCGTCGCTGTTTTCCCAAACAGCGGACATAAACGTCAAAAGCGAGCCTCGCTAAAAAGAAAGAGGGCGTCGCTGTTTTCCCTAAATAGTTTACATAAACGTCAAAAGCGAGCCTCGCTAAAAAGAAAGAAGGCGTCGCTGTTTTCCCAAACAGCGGACATAAACGTCAAAAGCGAGCCTCGCTAAAAAGAAAGGAGGCGTCACTGTTTTCCCAAACAGCGGACATAAACGTCAAAAGCGAGCCTCGCTAAAAAGAAAGGGGCGTCGATGTTTTCCCTAAACAGTTTACATAAACGTCAAAAGCGAGCCTCGCTAAAAAGAAAGGGTGAACTCGATGAGTTTTCACGAAACCTTCGACATGCGGAACCACACCCTGAGAACGGCAAGCCCACACAAAGATAGATAGCTTCGTAAAGCACGAAGGCGTCAGCTGATGAAACTTCAAGTTAAAACGTTGAAGCACCGAAGTCACAAACGAAGTCACCGGAAAGCGAAGTCCTGCTTCAAAGAACTCTTCAAAAACGACAACCTCATCGGCTTCCGGTTTGGGAACAGTTTCTTCAGCGCTGGCCCTCGCCTTTCCTTCCTCAATCCAGCCTCACCTGATATAGGACGCCAGATTCGAGTCGCAAACCCGACTGAGTCCAAACTCGAAGGTTACTCCGTCATCCGCGACAGTCGGAGACGCAACACGAGCAGTCTGCTTGGACCTAGCCATCTCTCTAAGGTCAAAACCTTCGCAGAACTGACGGACCACTCAACCTTCATAGCAAACTTAACAACCCTCGCCACAAGAAAATCACAGCAGCAGGATGGCTACAGCAAGATAATGGCTCAAATTTCAAACACCCACCAACCCCACCTATTTATAGGCAAAAGGATGAGCTACCCAACCCGACAGACTAGGCGCGGCCCCCGAAAACCACGGTGCAAAAAACGAGATAGACTTCAACACTACAAGTAAAAAGATGACGGCCTGGCCCAAAAGTAGTTGCGGGCGTCGCTGCCGAGGGACACGTTTCGGTTCCAAATAAAGGGCACTGCTTGGTCCTAAAGACCGTTTTTTAGATCCAAGCCATCGAGGGGCTACTGTTGAGGGAAGGGACCCTCGGCAGTGACATCACGCAGGCTGACACGGGAAACGACCCTCGCGCGTTTTGCACACCTTCGTAAAAGTTTTGCCGCTTGTTAAGTCCCTCGGACCTTTTTTCTAACCTTTGGATATTGACTCGACCTTCGGGACGCTTTCGGTTTCCCGTAGGCAAGAGACGCGAAGCTCGACGGGTGACAAGCGAACGCGGGCCTCGCGACCGCAGCGATGGTACCACAAGCCTGAGATCAGCTCTCGCGTTCCGCGAGGGGGGGTGCACGGGCCAGGCCGCGGCGGACAGATGGAAGGCGGGTTAGGGTTTTCGCGCTAACCTATGTTTGTACAATTCTGCCCTTCCACTGTGCAGCCCTAGGGAATCTTTCTTGTACCCTTGTGTAATTTAGTCAGTGTCTCTTGGTATTCTCTATAAATACCAAGGGATGAACAGTGTAAGGGGGATGATTTTTGGGAAATAGAAAAGGAGACAGTGTCCTTCATTTTTCCCGCACCTTCGCTCCTCAGTTCGACAGTTGGCTACCCTCGCCTCACCCGGCACGATTGCGGAGGTAGTGCAGGTGTGATTCCAACACCGTCGACATCCCACCCAGAGTAGGACGCACAGGATCTTCAACGACCGCCGGTACCCGTCGGCCTTGAATAGGTCGCCGCTGCCGCCGAGGTCAGCAGGAGTAGAAGGCGGTCGTCCGCGCAGGATCCCTGGCGCTGGTCGTCGCGGATGTGATGATGGTGGCCGGGGAAGGAGGATGCGGTGGCGGCGACGCTCGGGGAAGAAAGATGCGGTGGCGGCAGCGCTGAGGTTGCGGTGGCTAGGTTTGCCGCTCGGATGCGACGCGCGGATGGGGAAGGGAAGAAGCTTGGGTAGTGTTGTTAGAGTCAGTCTTAGGCATCAATATATCCATATTTTGTTATGGTGTCTTAGAGAATATTAAATATGGAGATATAATTGGAGTCTCAATTTCAAAAAATACAAAACAAATAATGACGCTTTTCAGTAGAACTTGAGTCCAATAATACTTTTACTATTTTAGAATTAACATTTGATCTATTTATACATTTGATAAGTGAAAGTGTGTGTCTTAATTTTATTATCCTTACAAATTTTATAAATTTTGGAGAATCAATTTGCATTTTACACCAGGGCCTCTATTTTCTACGGACGGCCCCTCAGAATAGAACTCATTGCTAACAGTCGTGCATTCTCTCTAAACATAGTACATGCATGCAGGCCCTACATCTGCTCTCGTCCACACACAGATATCTTAAGACAACCAGCAGCCTCTATAAAACCTGCATCACATTACATTACAAGAAACCAACACCTCTAGCAGCTAGCTCCTCTCTCTCGATCCCTTGCAAGAGGAGCAAATTAAATAAAGAAAATACCACCTCCGAACCACCATGGAGATGAACAAGGCGACGAGGCTGGCCATGGTGGCCGCGGTGGTGCTGTGCCTGCTGCTGGCGATGGGGCCGCAGGAGGCTGCCGGGAGGCGTACCATGTCGCCGTTTGGCGGGATGATGAGCTGCAAGTTGTTGGGCAAATGCGCAAAGATCTTCAAGTGATGAGTTGGTCGTACGATACGCCCGGGGCAGCCAGCCAACGAGTACACCCGCGGCTGCAGCAATATCTTCAAGTACCGCGACCGCAAATGAGCTGGTCGTACGATGATGATGCGCGCACAGTTGATCGTGATGAGTTGTGCCATGCAATGCATGCTAACGTACTGATGATTTCTTGCGTTGGATATATACCGAATTATATATGCTGATGTATGTGGCTCAACTTTTTATGATTAATGTATTGTAAGAGTGTGTTTAATTTGGATCCAAGGCTAAAATTTTAGCAGTATCCCATCAGATATTGTGATACTAACTTAGTCTATTTAAAAGACTAATTATAAAACTAATTACACTTACATATGTTAATTAACAAGATGAATCTATTAAGCCAAACTAATTACATTGCTAATTAACAAGATGAATTTAGTAAACCAAATTAATCCATCATTAATAAATGTTTACAGCGGCAACACCACATTACCAAAGCATGGATCCGACTAATTAAGCTTAATATATTCGTCTCGTGAATTAGCCTTCAACTGATAAATTAGTTTTATAATTAGTTAATTTTTAATATAGATGGACTAATTGAGCTCTAATTAATAAGCTTAATATATTCTCTCGCGAATTAGCCTTCGACTGCTAAATTAATTTATAATTGGTCTATTTTGAATTAATTTCTGACTAATAAATTATTTTTATAATTAATACACTAAATTAGGACCTCAATCCGAGATATGATAAGGTTAAAATTTTAGTTTTGATA
This sequence comes from Coix lacryma-jobi var. lacryma-jobi, assembly GCA_009763385.1. Lineage (NCBI taxonomy): Eukaryota > Viridiplantae > Streptophyta > Magnoliopsida > Poales > Poaceae > Coix > Coix lacryma-jobi. Next base: position 143,765,085 of record CM019828.1, on the reverse strand, counting down.
ATTAGTCTATTTTTAGTAGAGTAGATTAGGACCGTAACAGGACTAAAATTTTAGTCTGGGACCAACGCCCTATAGTGACAACCAAAATTGCAGACAAAGTTATTTCATTTTACTAGTAAATATTGCTCGTGTGTTGCAATAGAAAATAAAAAGCTATCAAATGTCTGACTTGTTCTGTTGTTCGCTTCAGCTACAACTGCTGCAATAGGTGCTACTTTTGATTATCACAAATGAAGAAGTTTGCTAATGAAAATAAGGATGGCAATTTTATATAAAATTTTATCATTTCTATAAAATTTAAAAGTTGGTTGTACTTTATATAATATAAGTATATATATTAGTAATAATATGATAATGTCTTACTAATTATGTATTGAATTAAAAGTATAATCTTGATAATCAAAGATAATATTATTATAAAAAATATATTGTTTTCTTTTGTTGTAAGACATAAAATGTATTTACTCATAAATATATTATAACTTTAGTTTCATACTATTCAGGGGTTGATGAAGTTAGATATTTAGTTCAATGATTTTTTTTTAAAGATTCACAAAAATATGTCATTCTAATATTTTATTAAAGCCGGTAAGATTTAGTCATCATCATATCATGAATTGGTATCTCTATTGATAAGTACCAAGTCTGACCTGGATTTCTCTTAACTTTCTTATATCAGCACTTGCCGAGGGTTGTACTGGTATATACGAACAACTTAGAAATTTTTACTAAGACTAGGTAGCATGTCCGTGCGTTGCTACGGGACAACAACTCTAAAAAAAAGTTGAGAAATCCTAGAGGTAGCCAACAACAAGGGTTAGAGCATCTTGTCACTGGCATTTCTTATATTTACATTGCACCTTCTGGCCCAAAAAAAACATAATTCCTTTTGCAAGTACATCAACAGTTTTGTCATGATAATACCAAATATCCATGACAATGGTGTGCTAATATCAAAGAGCGGCAAAGGCACATGTGTGCCTACCTAAGGACTTTAGCAGTAAGCGCTCCAACTTTACTATTTGTGTCTTCTATTTCTGAAAGGCTCCCTTTATAATACTGTTTTGTTGCTCTTGACCTTGCTGAACTGAACCTAGAAATTAGAAAAGCAAAGGAATATTGATGGATACAGACTTGATTAAGTTGAGCAAGAAAATAAATGGAATATGTAAGCAGTTCCTTTTATTAGACCATCTAAGAAAAGTTCATCCATGTAACTTTGAACTTCAGGTTCCAAAAAAAAAACTCTTGTTAAAATGCTAAAATGTCAACATCAATACGTGTATTTGAAATGAGCAACAATAAACTACGTTGTTCAGAGGAACACGTCCGCTACTGTATCATTAATTCATTATAAGTTCCACAACCATGGGCAACAATAAACTATGTTTAGTGTAGAACATTGTATCATTATAAGTTCCAACCATATATTTTTGAAAAATAAAAAGTACCAATACATCATTAAGAACACATATAAGATTTACTTTACTGGATAAAAATACCACTCCACCACAACCTCGGTATCCTATAAGGTAAGATTGATGGGAAACAAATTTGCTGGGAGAGGGAAGGAGATAATACCTCGTCACTACATCATAGATTGGAGGGGACTGTGTTGATCAGAGGGAGATGACAATTTTGGGCCTAAGCTTCCCCTATCTTTGGGGTTCCTTGAATATAGATGCTATAGGGCAGACATCACTGCAGCGAGGGCAGCATTAATGCAAGTATGGAAGACCGGGAGTTTTGATGGCAATGGCTACAAGCCCCTTCAGATCTGATTTCAGGATTGCCATATGGACTGCTGAGAGGTAGATGGCTGCAGGTAAGGGGGAGATCGAGAGCATCAAGGGATACCTATCATCATTGTAAACTTAATTGAATTGCTGGCCGATGAAGATTTATAGAATAAAGACAAATATTTAATAAAGCTTGCTTATCTATTCCTCTCCTATCTATTCATTTCCCAAGGAGCAGAAGAAATCAAATCACTACAATCTTTTTCACAACAACAAACCTATGCCCTGTTCTCTGTATCTAGAAAATAGAAAGTAAGTGACACCAAATCTACACCGTTTAGGGGGGCAAGCAATCAAATTCTGCACTAATAGATTCTTATAATAAATGGGAGTTATAAAAAAGAGAAATGTTTAAAGCGGGTTCCTTGCAGCACTTCACCGTGATATAGAGTTGTGGCTGTGTTTAGTTCTGGAATTTTTTTGGGAAAAGTTCTTTAGCACTTTCGTTGTTATTTGACAAACTTTGTCCAAATATGGACTAACTAGACTCAAAAGATTCGTCTCGACATGTACATAATAAAAGTATAATTAGTTATTTTTTTACATACATTTAATACTCCATACATGCATCTAAAGATTGATGTGATGGAGAATTTAGAAAAATTTGGGGAAACTAAATAGGACCTAAAACAACTAATTAATACATGAGAGCAAAACTTTAAGTTGTTAGAAAATATCCCTTTAAAAAAATAGCTGCAGGTCAGTTTGTTTTCCATTGCTGGCAGAGGCATCAGTTATGATTTAAAATGATATAGCATTTACTTATTTAGACACGAGGAGATAAAGATATATGCTTTCCATATGTTCTTATATGAGGTATGGCCTCTTTTTTTGTTCAACTTTTTTGTGTGGCCTCTTGACCCCGCGCTCCTCGCCTGCTCTTCCGTTTTCTTTCAGAACCCTGCACTCTTCCTTTCTAATGCATCTCGTTTCTATAGTCTCCGTGATGGACTTCTCCAAATCTCACAATGTATCCTTGCAAAAAAGTGTGTTTCTATAGTCTCCATGATGGACTTTTCCAAATCTCACAATATATCCTTGCAAAAAAACTATCTCTAAGACCGTACCAATCCGAAATCAAATAGATTTCTTCAGATCTCCCAAATCTATCTATACAAGGATTTCCCAAATCGGCAAATCTAATTATCCTTGCAAAAAAAAACTATCTCTAAGACCGTACCAATCCGAAATCAAAAAGATTTCTTCAGATCTCCCAAATCTATCTATACAAGGATTTCCCAAACTGGCAAATCTGTGACACCCTAAAATTTGCCCAATTTAAAATAGGTAAAAATGTTTTATTTTTGATTTTTGGTGTGCATTTAATCTAGAGATTAAATAATTTTTATAAAATTAAAATATAGCTAGAAACATGTTGCATTCATGCCCTTGCATTTTAATCTTTGAGATGAGTGATTTTGGCAGCAAATGATTTGGATTTAAACTGCTTTTGAAAATAGTTTGAAATGGGTTGAAAATAAAAAGAAAAGGGCCTTTTCCCCTTTCCCTTCACCCTCTCCTTTTTCGGCCCGACCGGCCCGAAGGCCCAGCTCGCCCCGGGCCTTCCTCTCCCTGTTTCCCCACTGGGCCGGCGCTCCTCCACCTCTCCTCTTGTGCTATGGTCCAGCAACCCGACCCACCTTGGCCCACTCGCGCGCTTGCAACCGCCCCCCTCCCTCTTCTCACTGACGTGGTGGCCCCGCCTGTCAGCGCCTCCCTCTTCCCCAATCCCGCGCCCCCTCTCTGCTCTCCCGAGCACCGAGCGAGCAACCGCCGCACGCCCCGCTCGCCCTCGCTCCCCGTCGTGGCATCACCCACTCCCGCTCCCACCTCGACCTTAAAGACGTCCTGCGTCCTCCCTATTCTCCCTTTTTCCCCACTCTGCGCGACGCAACCAGGAACCAGAGCTCGCAGCCGAGCCCTGTCTCCATCCCCACACCACCTGCTGTCGTCGCTCCGCCAGGCTCCAACCCCCACCGGCCAATTCGTCGATGTGGGAGCTCCGAGCCGCAGAAGTGGTGCCCCCGAACCCCTTTTCTCCGTCTCTCGGTCTTGCAATCGCCCTAACCGCCGCTATTCTTTTTTCGAAGCGGAGCATCGCCGGCCGCCAGCCGCCGCGATTCGCCGCCACTGCTCCTCCCCGGCTTCCATCTTCGCCGTGGTGAGCTTCGTTGTCTCCTCCTCTCTCTCCCCGTATTTTCCCATAATTTTTGGTGGCCCCTAGGGCATTTGCAGTGAACTCCGGAGAGCTCTCTTGCCTCTTGCCATGGTCGCCGCTGTGTGTGGCGTTCTCCGCCGCTGCGCTCTCGAGCCCGCCGGCTAAGTGCGCCGCCGAATCCCTCTGTTCCTTCCCTTTCCCTGACCTGCGCCGTCCAAACTCAATCCGACGGCCCTGAATGGCCCGTACCCCTTCGGGGAAGTTTTGCTAAATAGACCCTGGCGTTTCACGGTATCAACTCGCAGTCCTTGGCCGGGTGGATTTCGATTTAAAATTTGATTTAAAATCTGGTTTAAATTCAAACGAGTTTCAGCATATTTACAACTTTGCCACCGTTTCAAACGCTTATAAAATCCACGTTTTAACTCTGATTTGGTCCATTCAAATTGCGTTAGCTTCGTAATTTAGTTCTCTACCCGTTTATGCCTCTGTTAGTCACTTTAGGTTAGTTTAGTTTCAGGGTTTATGTCAATCTTGTTTAGGGCTTTAGAAGCGTTGTTTCAGACGTATCTTTCGCATCATAACTTCGTTTTCGGTGAACCAAATCTTGTTATGATCGTAGAAACACGTGCTACTGTTTTACAATGATTTGTTTCTGTTTACCACTGTTGGTGTACTGTTCTAACGGATAGTCCTGTTTGAATGCATGTATGTACTTGGAATGCGTGTGTGATGTTTTTTGTGATCAAGTATAGTCGGTGAGCAGACGTGGTTCGATCAAGAGCCTTCTTTCGAGGATCAGCCAGAAGATCAGCAGTACAACGAGCAAGGCAAGTTAGCATGGGACCATCCTTGTTACCTATTCACTTTATTAAGCACTTCATATTGCATGTGTCTATCTGAACAACCTTAGAGATCTACTTAACTTTTGTTACCTGTGATACTCTTGACACCCGTGGGATAAATGCATATGGGTACAATGCTAGTGCTATCAATTTAAATATATGATCCTGTCCAATGATGAAGGTTCTCATATTGGTACGTTGTTAAATGGTTAATGAAACTTGCTGTTAGCAAAAGTTGGGACTGACAGTGCTACCATGAGTGCTATATGGCTCTGGTTTTAGCTCAGTAAACTGGACCTTTTCTAGTTCGTTAGAGGTTACCCGAAAGGGCGCAGTAGGGGCTTGCCTCTACAGGTGTAGGGCTGCTCCTGTTCCTATGTGTATATCTGCGACGGCCTTGTGCCATAAGAAAGGGGGTTTGCTACATCTGATTGCCAAGGAAACCTAGCGGCCCTAACTTGTTAGACGAACTAGCGAAAGGCTTCATAGTGTACCCTGTCCGCTCACCTTGGAAGTGTTATGGGGGTCGCTCCCCTGGGCATCTGGGCAACACGGCTTGTGGGTAAAGATGCACAACCTCTGCAGAGTGTAAAACTGTTATAACAGTCGTGCTCACGGTCATGAGCGGCCCGGAAAACTAGAAGAACTATGATAGTTAATTAAATGTTACTTTATGTTGATGGTGCTCTTATGGTGAATTATTTATCATTGATGGACAAAATGGATCAGGGGTTTAAGGGTTAAGCACAATACTCGTTTACTCTAATGCTAAAACTTTGCCAACATAAAAGCTAACTGCAGTCAGACAGTGTCAGCCTCTTTGAGCCTCATCAACCCCATGTTGGCTTGCTAAGTATGAGGAGTACTTACGCTTGTTGTTTTCCTTTCTTTTTGGATAAAAATCCTGGATGGGTAACAGATGACGTTGGAGTTGGAGTTTTTCCAGAAGTTTCTAGGCTAGCGTATCCCCCAGTCGGCAGTCCCTGTGGTGGTTGCCCGTGAGAGCTATATCTAGTTTTCCTTTTCCGCTGATGTAAGTCTTTGTTTTGCTTCTATCGTTATGTAATAAACACCGGGATGGTACTGTTGGGGGAAGGAACCCTCGGCGGTGACGTCACGCAGGCTGACACAGAAAACGACCCTCGTGCACCCTGCGTACCTTCGTGAAAACCCTGATTTTTTGTTAAGTCCCCGAGTCACCTTTCTGACCTTTGGATATTGGCCCGACCCTCGGGATGTTTAACGAATCTCGCAGGCAAGAGGCGTGAAGAACACTGGAAGCAACCCTCGCGCATCCCGAGCACCTTCGCTAGGAGGCTTAGGCTCAACGGGTGGCGAGCGGACACGGACCTCGTGACTGATGGGAAATTTCCACAAGCCGGAGGTCAACCCTCGCGTTCCCGAGGGTGAGCGCATGCCGGGTGGCGGCGGACGTATGAAAGGCTAACTAGGGTTTCCGCATTGTCTGTGTTTGTACGATTCTGCCCTTCCGTTGTACGGCGCTAAGGAATCTTTCTTGTACCCTTTTGTAATTTGGTCAGCGTCCCTTGGCATTCCCTATAAATACCAAGGGATGAACAGTGTAAAACGGGGGACGATTTTTTGGAAAGAGAGATATAGTACCACTGTTCCTATTTCTATACCTTTGCTGCACTTTCGCTTTGGTTCCGACAGTTGGACACCTTCGCCAATCCCCTGTGCGTGTGCGGGGGTAGGGCAAGTGTGATCCCAACAGTTTGGCGCCGACCGTGGGGACCGGACTTCGTAATGGCTGGAAACAGAAGGGCCTCCTCAACTAGAGACCATCGCACAACCAGAGAGGCCGCGGTGACCATTCAACCCATCTAAGAGAATGTAGAGCCTTTGGAAGCAGAAGAAGTCGCTCCGGAGATAGAGGTCCCGGGCCCTCACGCCCGGCTAGTACCACAGCCGCACCCACACACCTCCGGATAAGATGAGGGGGGACGAAGAAGAGTTGGGCCTCGAGGCCTTGGAAAGACTTCAAGCGGAATTGCAGGAGAAAAAGAGGCGCCTAGACCAGCTTGAAAGGCATAACCGGCTGCGACTCATCAGGCAAAAGGCAGATAAAGCAAGAGAGCAGCTTCGCCGAATGGAGGAGTCCCTCGCAGCAGCCGAGGCCGAAGCCGAGGAATGGAATGACAGGCAAATGCTGCCACTCCAAGAGGAGAATGTCGAGCAGGGTCAGGGCAACGCCTGTCAACCACCACCACCCCGCCACCACCAAATTACCAAAATAACCCATACCCTGAGAGACCACCAAATTTTCGCCAACTCCACCCAGATGAGAGAGAGCCAAACCTTCGCAACTAGCGGAGGGCCCAACAACACCAGATGCCCTACGACCCAAGATCACCACTCTCCCAGATACTGCAAACCCAACTCTGGCCACCATGCTACAATCCACAAAATCTACCTCGTTATGACGGACTTACTGACCCTCGCCAATTCATAACGAGTTATGAAGCGGCAGTGGCCGCAGCAGGGGGAGATGAATCAACAATGGCGAAGTCCTTCGTAATCATCCTTCGTGACATCGCGCAGACTTGGTACAGCAACCTCCGCCCCGAAACCGTGGATTCCTGGGCCAACCTCAGAGACAAGCTCTGCACAAACTTCAAGGGTATCACAGCAGCCCCATCAAACCCCATCGACTTGTTCAACTGCAAACAAGAAGAGCGTGAACCATTACAAGACTACAGGCGAAGGTTCATCCAGATCAGAGCAAGAACCCCGGGGATGTCCGACGAGGCCGTTATCCTTGCAGCAGTCAGCGGTCTGCGTCCAGGCCCATGCTCTTCAAAGTTTGCCAGGAAGCCGGCAAACTCAATAGAGGAGCTACATGAAACAATGGAAAGATACTGTAGAGCAGACATGGATTTCAGATCAAAGTCAGACGCCCGAAGGGCACAGCAGAAACCACTGTCGAGGCCCCAAGCAAGAGAAAACAACCCTCGCCAAGAGCCGAGTAATATCGGCGCAATCAACAAGACATGTTCACCTGAAGACCACAATAGGGGCACTCAACCTTCGGGCAACCGAAATCCGCATGGGTTCCCACCCCGCTTGACCAAAGAAACCAACAAAAGGACCCGGTCAAAATGTACTGCCATTTTTGTGGGCCAGGTAAGGGGCACACAACCAAACAATGCGAGTGCTTCGCCAAGGGAAAAGAATACCAGGAGTCCAAAATAACCACATCAGCAGAAAACAGAACAATCAATCATACCAGAAAGTCAAACTTCAACCCAACCCACCCCCAATACCAATACACACCTATCAACTACGACCTACCTTCGCACCAACCTTTCTATGCACACCACCCCCATTACAATCATACCCCTTTCCATCCCACCACCGTTCCTCCACGCCAAAACGCACCATACACCGTTTCTTTCCCAGCAACCCCTCAAACCCAACCCAACCAGCAAGCAACCAACGCTTTACCACCACCGCCCCCAATACCAGCTTTGCCAGCCCCCAACTTGTCAAAGCCGAATCCCAAACCCAAACAACAATCAACAACCCAACATCAACCTTCGGCGTAATCCTCGCCATCACGGGAGGCTCCAACGAAGATCATGGCAACAAAAGGCAAAGGAAAGAACATACTAGAAGAGTGCACCACGTCGCCGTCGAAGGACCGCACAAATTTGGGCGATGGTCCCACATCCCAATAACCTTCGATTCCGGTGACATGAAGTTAAGGGATTACCCTCACACTGACGCTATGGTGATCGAAACTAATCTAGCAGGGTGGACAGTCACCAAAATCCTGGTCGACACAGGAAGCTCTGCGGACATTCTGTTCGCCTCAACCTTCGATAGCATGAAGCTTGACAGAAATCTCTTGCAACCCGCTGGAAACCCCCTATACGGCTTCGGCGGTCAGCAAGTAAGAGCTATTGGAAAAATCTCTCTGCCTGTAACCTTCGGAGACCAAGTGAACTGCAGAACAGAAAACATAACCCTCGACGTGGTTGACATGTTCTATCCTTACAATGCAATATTTGGCCGAGGGGTCACCAATGCCTTCAACGCAGTCATTCATCCTGCATACCTTTGCATGAAGCTTCCTGCTCCGAAGGGGGTTGTTGCAGTGTTCGGAGATCAAGATGTTGCAAGAGCCGCTGACGGGACAGTAGCACCTGGGCAACACAATGTCCACAATTTAACGAAGCTGCCAAAAACAAATCTCGGCAGCGAAGGTGAAGCAAATTGTGACCAAATAAGAGCATCGCCCAAAGAAGAAACCAAACAAGTGCAGCTCTTCGAGGGCAATTCCGAAAGGAAAGTAATCATCTCAGCCCACCTCGGCACACAGGCAGAAAACAACCTTGTTCGGTTTCTCAAAGAAAACTCAGACACCTTCGCTTGGTCCGCGGAGGTGTCACACCCAATTTTAAGAACAAAATTGAATGCAATAACTCATGTGTGCACAGAGATCAATCACACACATAAGCCACAAATTAAGAAGTACCATCACATATGTTTATTACATAGCGAATATTATTCAAAGTCTTTACATAGCAGCGGATAAATAAAGTGTCTCTCGCGGTAGCTCCATCACAGGGAAGATGACTGGTTGACAGCAAGACTAGAACTCTTCAGGGAAGTCGTCGTTACCATAGCAATCTGTTACCCATCCGGGATTTTTATCCAAGTAGAAAGAAAATAAACAAGCATAAGTACATCTCGTACTTAACAAGTGTAACATGGGGTTCATGAGGCTCAAATATGGCTGACACTGGTTAGACTGCGGTAGCTTTTAGTTGGCACAATTTTAGCATTAGATAGCATCAATAATAACCATCCCAATTAAACATGTGATCAATGTGAATATGAAACCATAGAAAGAGATAGCAAAATCACATTAAAACATTATTAAAGCAACAACTATACCATGTTGCTATAAAAGCCAATTTTACCAAGTTGCATATATCATTAAGTTCAGATTCACATGATCAAAGTTTAATTTGAGCACTAGCATAGTTCTACCCAATGCATACCAAGTTTAACAAGGCACAAGATCAACACCTAGGATAAATCTAAATAGGCATCAAGGTAGACACATGCATATGATGTTTAAAGTGATTTATGGTTATTAGGACATCAAGGAGGATCCCATGCTATACTTGCCTGATTCAGCGAACTCTGGTTGCTCTTGGTTGTCGTAGAAGGGTTCCTGATCACCAGCGTATGTCTCACCGTCTATACTCGATTACCACATCAACACACAATCATCGGGACAACAATCATGCAAAGCAAACAAGCTATAATTAGAACATTACACCAACAGCAAGAAAATAATATAAAAAGTTTGAAAACAGAAACTACGATCCAACACGATCACAAAAACGCGAAGATCACGAAAAACGGAATTATAACGCAAAAGTTATGAGCTAAACAAGTTACCAAACCTTAGTTAGTAGATTAAAACTAACTCAAATTTTAAGTACTGAAAACAGTATAGATTTTCATGCAGACAGATAGATCTTTTCAAAACGAATCTAACGCAACTTGAACGGACTAAATCGGACTAAAAACGTAGAAGTTATAAGCATTTGAAACTGGTGGCAAAACTGTAAATAAACTGAAATTGATTTTGAATTTAAATTGATTTAAATCAAAACTGCAAATCGGTTGGACTGCGCCTCAATTAGGACAAAGCGCAGGGGCTTAGATGGAAGATTGCACAGACTCAACGCACAGTGCGTTGTGGACCGCGGGTTGAGGCCCGAAAATTGTAAGGGCTCTTTAGCAAGAACGGCATCGAAGGGGTACGGGGCTTCCTGGGGCGTCGGATCGGCAACGGACGCTCCAGATCAGATCAGGGGGGTCAGCGGCGCTCTTCGCCGGAGCAAAGGGAGGGCGCGGCGGCGCTGCTCGGATATACGCTAGGAAACAGTAGAGACCTCGGGACAAGATCCAATCGATGAAGGAGCTCAAGGCGAACTCACCCGAGGCACAGACGAGGTCGGAGACGATCTGGTGGCGGCGTATCGCTCGACGAGGCGGACGGCGGCTCTGGAAAGCGACGGTGAGCGATTAAGGCATCAAAACGAAGAGGAGAAAGAGGGGAAAACACTCGGTTAGCTTCGAGAGATCAAGGAGAAACTCTAGGAACCTCTGGCGGGCACTAGAACTCGGTGAAGCGTCGGGTCGACGGCGGCGGATCTTCGGCGGCCGCGGAGTTCGTCGCGGGAGCGAATTAGAGCACGAGAGCGTGGGATTTCCGCGTGAGAAGAGGCGGCGGGTTCCTGGGGATCTTATAAGAGAGTCGGTTCGGCCGATTAGGCAGGCGAGGGAGCGTGGGGAGGATGGAGTCGATCTCGGGCTCGTATCCTGGCCGGATATGGGAGGGAGAAGGCGAGCGCGGCGACGCTGAGACTGACCGGTGGAGCCCAGTCGTCAGCGAGAGAGAGAGAGAGAGAGCGAGGCGCGCGGGCGGGCGGCGAGCGGAGCTGGGCCGTCGGCGCGGCTGCGGCGCTGCGCGCCAGTTGGGCCAGGCGGCGGCCCACGCGGGCGAAGGAGAGAGGGAAAGGGGAGAAGAGTAAGCGGGCCGGCGTGAGGGGAGGAGCAGGCCGGCCAGGCGGCTCGGGCCAAAAGAGAGAAAAGGAGAGGGAGAGAAGGAAAAATGGTTTTCCAATTTCCAAGAATGAATTTGAAATCCCTTTGAATTCAAACAAGTTTTGAGCAAAAACCAATCATCACAAAAAATAAGATATGCACCAGCATGTATGCTTCATCATGGTCTTTGGCCTAGGATTCATTTTAGCTTTTGCAAATAATTTATTAACTAGGTTCTATGCAACACATAAAATGCATAATCAAATCATATTGCCTATTTTTAAATTGATGCAAAATTTGGGATGTTACAATTCTACCCCCCTTAAAGAATCTCGTCCTCGAGATTCCAGCGATGCTTACTCAAACAACTGCGGGTAAGACGTTCTCAGATCCTCTTCTCTTTCCCAAGTTGCTTCTGCTTCTGAGTGCCGATTCCACTGAACCTTGCACATCTTTATTACTCTGCTCCTAGTAACTCTTTCAGCTGTTTCCAAAATCTTTGTCGGATACTCATCATAAGTCAAATCTTCCTTAACTGTGAGCTCTTCCAACGGTATCTGCTCTTCGGGCACTCGCAGGCACTTCTTCAACTGAGAAACATGAAACACATCATGCACTCCTGACAAGCTTTCAGGCAATTCTAACTGATACGCCACTTCACCACGTCTTTCAAGAATTTTGAACGGTCCAATATACCTGGGTGCTAGCTTTCCTTTCTTATTGAACCTTTTCACACCTCTCATCGGTGACACCTTTAGGTAGACATAATCACCTACTGCAAAAGTTAGATCTCGACGACGGTTGTTTGCATAACTCTTCTGCCGAGACTGAGCGGCTCTCAGGTTATCTCTGATTATCCTGACATGTTCCTCGGCATTCCTCAACACATCAGGTCCAAACACTTGACTTTCACCTGTCTGATCCCAGAACAACGGTGTTCTACACGGTCTTCCATACAAAGCTTCAAACGGTGCCATCTTTAGACTCTCCTGATAGCTGTTGTTGTATGAGAACTCTGCATAACACAAATTCTTGTCCCAACTGGTGCCATATTGCAATGCACAAGCTCTCAACATGTCTTCTAGAATCTGATTTGTTCTTTCTGTCTGTCCATCAGTCTGCGGATGATAAGCAGTACTGAAGTTCAATCTTGTACCCAAAGCTTCATGTATACCCTTCCAAAAATGTGACGTAAACTGCGATCCTCTATCAGACACGATCTTTCTTGGAACTCCATGTAGACAGACTACTCTTTCCATGTATAACTCTGCTAACTTTGCCCCATCGTAAGTAGTCTTGACGGGTATAAAGTGAGCAACTTTAGTCAAACGATCAACTATTACCCATATGGAGTCGTATCCTCTCTGCGTACGAGGTAAACCAACTATGAAGTCCATACCAACTTCTTCCCACTTCCATTCAGGTATCTTCATCGGTTGTAACAAACCAGCGGGTCTCTGATGTTCTGCCTTTACCCTCTGACATGTATCACACAAAGCGACGTACTCGGCTACATCTCGCTTCAGTCCATCCCACCAATACTTTTTCTTCAGATCTAGGTACATCTTAGTGCTTCCAGGATGGATGGAGTAAGCTGACTCATGCACTTCTCGCAGTATAGTCTCACGTATCTCCTTGATTTCAGGCACACATAACCTCTTCCCATGCCATAACGTACCTTCATCATCTAATCGAAAACCTGGTGCTTTGCCAAGAACAATGTTATCGGCTAACTGCTTCAACTTCTCATCTGTCATTTGACCCTTACGTATCTCTTGCATCAATACCGGTTCAAGTATCAATTCCATTTTATTGATCACAATCCCCAGATTCAGATGTGCAAACTCAGCACACAGTTCTTCTGACATAGGAGCAATTCGGATTCCATTGGCATGGCTCTTTCTACTTAAGGCATCTGCTACTACATTAGCCTTACCGGGATGGTAGTGTATTTCCAAATCATAATCCTTAATCAATTCCAACCATCTGCGCTGTCTCAAATTCAAATCAGACTGAGTGAAAATGTACTTCAAGCTCTTATGATCAGTATAAATGTCTGTCTTGTGACCCACTAAGTAGTGTCTCCAAATTTTTAAGGCATGGACAACAGCTGCCAACTCTAGATCATGCGTGGGGTAATTCAGCTCATGCTTTCTCAACTGCCTCGATGCATATGCTACAACTCTGCCTTCTTGCATAAGAACACAACCCAAACCTTGACGAGATGCATCACAGTAAATAGAGAAGTCCTTACTTAGATCTGGTAGTATTAACACTGGAGCTGTAGTCAGACGTTTCTTCAACTCTTCAAAGTTAGCTTGACATTTATCGGACCAGATAAACTTAGCATTCTTCTCTAGCAGAGCTGTCATTGGCTTAGCAAGCTTGGAGAATCCTTCAATGAACCTTCTGTAGTAACCAGCCAATCCAAGGAAACTACGAATCTCGGTCACATCTGTTGGTGGTTTCCAATTCAACACATCTTCAACTTTGCCTGGATCTACTGAAATGCCTCCATTAGAGATAACATGTCCAAGGAAAGAAACTTCCTTCAACCAAAACTCACACTTGCTGCGCTTGGCATACAACTTGTGCTCTCTGAGTTTTTGTAGTACTAACCTCAGATGTTCAACATGATCTTCCTTGTTCTTAGAGTATACTAGAATATCATCAATAAACACAACAACGAACTTGTCGAGATATTCCATGAACACCTTGTTCATCAAATACATAAAGTAGGCAGGTGCATTCGTCAATCCAAAGGACATGACTGTGTACTCATACAACCCATACCTGGTAGTAAAAGCTGTCTTTGGAATATCAGATGCTCGAATCTTCAACTGATGGTAACCAGAACGCAGATCAATCTTAGAGAACACACATGCACCTTTAAGCTGGTCAAACAGATCATCAATCCTCGGCAACGGGTACTTGTTCTTGATGGTAACTTCATTAAGCGATCTATAGTCAACACACATCCGTTGACCACCATCCTTCTTGTCAACAAAAATAACAGGAGCTCCCCAAGGTGATGAACTAGGACGAATAAACCCTTTTTCTTGTAACTCTTTAATTTGTTTCTTAAGTTCTTCTAATTCAGGTACTCCCATTCTATATGGTCTTTTAGCTATGGGTGCAGTTCCAGGTAAAAGTTCAATAATAAATTCAATGTCGCGATCAGGTGGCATACCTGACAAGTCATCGGGGAACACATCCGGGAACTCATCCACCACTAGATCTTCCGGGAAAGCCTCTTCATTCATCTGATTCACGGTTGCAGTCGGTGTTGGTTGTAGCACTACATTCACACTGATTCTGTCCCCCTTAGCTGTAGTAACTGTCACAACCTTATCTTGACATTGAATGCCTGTCTTGGTTTTCGTCAGCCAATCCATACCCAGTATCAAATCAATACCAGCTGTCTTCAACACTATTGGGGACACTGAGAAATCTACTCCCCCTAGGGACACAACTAGCGGCATACACTGGAGCGTAGCTTGTAAACCTCCACCCGGTGAGGTAACCATTATGGGGGTTTTCATGAGGCTAACAGGTAGGTTATGCATTCTAACAAATGTATGTGATATGAAAGTATGCGATGCACCAGAATCGAAAAGAACTGTAGCGGGGATGGAACTGATATTGAACGTACCAAGCATAATCTCTGGCGCTTCTTGCACGGTCTCTGTAGACACGTGATTCACCTTTCCCGAATTAGGGGGTACTTGCTGCCTTCCTTTCTGCCCATTATTCTGAGGTGGGAGCTGATCTTGCCTCTTCGGACAGCGGTTGGCATAGTGACCGGGATCACCACAACGGAAACAGGCATTGGGTGTTCCATTCTTGACGGGGGTGTTGGGTGCACTAGTCTTCATGGGAGCATTGTTGGGAGTGCCTTGGCGCTGGGCTTGATTATTGTTCTGCTGCTGTTGCGGGTATGAAGGACGTTGTTGTCCCTGGTTGCGGTTCCACTGAGTAGTCGGTCCCTGGTACCTCTGCTGATTGCCTGGTGCGAAGTTGGAACGAGGGCGGTTGTTACTACCAGAAGACTGACCTTGGAGCTTCCTCTTTCTAGCCTCCATCTCCTTGCGCTTGTTGTCAACCACAATAGCACGGTTGACTAAGGTCTGGTAGCTGGCATACTCATTGGACATAAGCTGCAGTGCCAGTCCGTCATTCAGACCCTTGAGGAAGCGACGCTGCTTGTCGACATCCTGAGCAATATCAGCGGGAGCATAGCGTGACAATTGAGCAAACTTGTCACGGTACTCTGCAACGGTCATGGCTCCTTGGCGCAGAGATCTGAACTGTTCCTGCTTCAATTCAATCAGACCAGCAGGGATATGGTATGCTTTGAAGTTGGTCTTGAATTCCTCAAAGGTGACAGGTGGAGCATCGTTGGCTTGACCGAACTGAAACGATTCCCACCAATCCAGAGCAGCTCCTTGCAACTGACCAGAAGCATAGAGCACCTTCTCCTGGTCATTGCATTGCGCGATGGTAAGCTGGCGTTCAATAGCACGAAGCCAGTCATCAGCCTCCAGGGGATCAGCGGCATGGGAGAACACTGACGGGTGACCCTTTAAAAACTCACCCCTCTTGTCCCTCACTTGCATCGGTGGTGCTCCTCCAACTGGCTGATTCTGCATGTGTTGCATCATGGTTTGCATAAATTGGGCTTGGATGCCCATCAACTGCTGAATGTTAACTGGGGGTGGTGGTGGTGGGTTAACAGGTGCTCCACGACCACGGCCACGTCCACGTCCACCTCCAACTCCACCTCCTCTGGCGGCCATCTGTGTTTCCAAACAGGGATCAAGGTTAGTGAACCTTTTAAGAAAAGATCACTCATATGAGAGGAAACAGGAGATCTTGAAAATTTCTGGGCGAGATCCAGTACAGCAGTACAGAAAACAGTCATATTCGGAGTTCCAGAAATCAAAACAGGGCGTGTGATACACGGTTGGAAAGATAACGAAATTATCTACAACTTTTATTTAAGTGACTTTCCCAGATTCTGTCGTTAAGTTAGTCAAAAACAGAGAACAAACAGATCTGTCCAGAGCTCAAAACTGCGCAGAAACTCTAACTTGAAACAGCCATATCTCACAAACCATAACAGCTATTGAAGTGATTCCAGAGGCATTGGTTAGATATAGGAGTCTATTTTCCACCATAAAATTTTCAGCCATGTTGCACGATCAGAACTTGAGATATAACCAAAAGATAACAGGTTGCTCCAGAAAACAGCATAGGACAAGATATAACTAACCCTCTTATTATTCATAAACGTTATGTCTAACTTATGAGATTTGTAGACAAGCCCACAAATCTTAACACTCATTACAAAGATTCAAATCATACATAAGCATAATGATAATCCAACTCACACATAAAGAAACACGATAGCACAAAAGTTAACTAGACTCGACAAAACGCTTGCTAATATCGTCTTATTACATAGAATGGTGACCTATGCCTATTGGTAGAGCGGTTCACAGAGCCTCTTGTACATAGGGGGTTGGTTGAGAAGTTCCAAGAGCCCATCAATGGTGCTATAGCATCTTTTGAGATCTTTTCCCAGGGATATCACCTCCTTTTCCAAGTCCGCGTTAGACCTTTCCCTGTCAAGGAGAAAATCTCGTGTGGTCTTCTCGGTTGGAGTTGCATTGGGGTCTTCTACCATAGCCTCCTTATTCTCACTGTTCCAATAGGGCAGATAGCGGTATGCATCATCCCTCATGTCTTCAATGCGACGACCCCGGAACGCTTTGTAGGCTTCAACTGCCACGGCTTCCAAGGCTGACGCTAGAGTGGACCGGCGAGCTCTGTGGCCAATCACCATCTCATGTAGGTATAGGCCACTTTCTGGTTCTCGGACGGCGACAGTCACTCTTGCCTTCCAGTAGGTCCTCTCCACGGGATGGCTGTACCTCCAGTGGGTGTACTGTACGATGATGTTCTTGTCGGGGTAGTAGGCATCAAAAAGTCCCATCAGCCTGTGATGTGTGGGACTCTGGGCCGCTGTGGGCGCTCCGACGAGATACCCGGAGTCCACGTCCCAACCCGTTGGAAGCTCTTCATCGTCTTCAACCTCTAGCACTTCTGGGGGCACTGGCGCGGGAGGTACTGGAGCTTGTGGAGCTGGTGCTTGCTGAGCTGGAGCTTGTACTGGTGGTGCCGGCGCTTGTGGTTCCACTTCTTGAGGTACTTGTTCTTGCAGTACTGGCTCTTGCGGTGCTACCTCCTGCTGTTCTAGCTCCTGGGGTGCTTGCGGTGCTTGCGGAACGGAGTTGCCTGCCCTCCTGCGTCCACCGATGGTCCTGCGGGTGATACGACGAGCCATCTATGGAGTAGACCAAGAGACAGATACAATAGAATCAATATATTTGTGTAATAGAGCAAGTAAAGAGAAGCATATAGTTTTGATAAATTAACAAGGCTAAGATAAATAGCAAGAATTGAGAAGCAAGGACCACTAAAACGACCATAACTAACTAGGCTTGCGTCCTACAGTCAACATAGCTCTGATACCAATTTGTCACACCCAATTTTAAGAACAAAATTGAATGCAATAACTCATGTGTGCCCAGAGATCAATCACACACATAAGCCACAAATTAAGAAGTACCATCACATATGTTTATTACATAGCGAATATTATTCAAAGTCTTTACATAGCAGCGGATAAATAAAGTGTCTCTCGCGGTAGCTCCATCACAGGGAAGATGACTGGTTGACAGCAAGACTAGAACTCTTCAGGGAAGTCGTCGTTACCATAGCAATCTGTTACCCATCCGGGATTTTTATCCAAGTAGAAAGAAAATAAACAAGCATAAGTACATCTCGTACTTAACAAGTGTAACATGGGGTTCATGAGGCTCAAATATGGCTGACACTGGTTAGACTGCGGTAGCTTTTAGTTGGCACAATTTTAGCATTAGATAGCATCAATAATAACCATCCCAATTAAACATGTGATCAATGTGAATATGAAACCATAGAAAGAGATAGCAAAATCACATTAAAACATTATTAAAGCAACAACTATACCATGTTGCTATAAAAGCCAATTTTACCAAGTTGCATATATCATTAAGTTCAGATTCACATGATCAAAGTTTAATTTGAGCACTAGCATAGTTCTACCCAATGCATACCAAGTTTAACAAGGCACAAGATCAACACCTAGGATAAATCTAAATAGGCATCAAGGTAGACACATGCATATGATGTTTAAAGTGATTTATGGTTATTAGGACATCAAGGAGGATCCCATGCTATACTTGCCCGATTCAGCGAACTCTGGTTGCTCTTGGTTGTCGTAGAAGGGTTCCTGATCACCAGCGTATGTCTCACCGTCTATACTCGATTACCACATCAACACACAATCATCGGGACAACAATCATGCAAAGCAAACAAGCTATAATTAGAACATTACACCAACAGCAAGAAAATAATATAAAAAGTTTGAAAACAGAAACTACGATCCAACATGATCACAAAAACGCGAAGATCACGAAAAACGGAATTATAACGCAAAAGTTATGAGCTAAACAAGTTACCAAACCTTAGTTAGTAGATTAAACCTAACTCAAATTTTAAGTACTGAAAACAGTATAGATTTTCATGCAGACAGATAGATCTTTTCAAAACGAATCTAACGCAACTTGAACGGACTAAATCGGACTAAAAACGTAGAAGTTATAAGCATTTGAAACTGGTGGCAAAACTGTAAATAAATTGAAATTGATTTTGAATTTAAATTGATTTAAATCAAAACTGCAAATCGGTTGGACTGCGCCTCAATTAGGACAAAGCGCAGGGGCTTAGATGGAAGATTGCACAGACTCAAC
The DNA here is from genome assembly GCA_009763385.1 of Coix lacryma-jobi var. lacryma-jobi. Lineage (NCBI taxonomy): Eukaryota > Viridiplantae > Streptophyta > Magnoliopsida > Poales > Poaceae > Coix > Coix lacryma-jobi. The sequence goes on along the minus strand of CM019828.1, from coordinate 143,745,838 downwards.
GCACAGTGCGTTGTGGACCGCGGGTTGAGGCCCGAAAATTGGAAGGGCTCTTTAGCAAGAACGGCATCGAAGGGTTACGGGGCTTCCTGGGGCGTCGGATCGGCAACGGACGCTCCAGATCAGATCAGGGGGGTCAGCGGCGCTCTTCGCCGGAGCAAAGGGAGGGCGCGGCGGCGACATGGCCGGAAGGCGGCGGCGCTGCTCGGATATACGCTAGGAAACAGTAGAGACCTCGGGACAAGATCCAATCGATGAAGGAGCTCAAGGCGAACTCACCCGAGGCACAGACGAGGTCGGAGACGATCTGGTGGCGGCGTATCGCTCGACGAGGCGGACGGCGGCTCTGGAAAGCGACGGCGAGCGATTCAGGCATCAAAACGAAGAGGAGAAAGAGGGGAAAACACTCGGTTAGCTTCGAGAGATCAAGGAGAAACTCTAGGAACCTCTGACGGGCACTAGAACTCGGTGAAGCGTCGGGTCGACGGCGGCGGATCTTCGGCGGCCGCGGAGTTCGTCGCGGGAGCGAATTAGAGCACGAGAGCGTGGGATTTCCGCGTGAGAAGAGGCGGCGGGTTCCTGGGGATCTTATAAGAGAGTCGGTTCGGCCGATTAGGCAGGCGAGGGAGCGTGGGGAGGATGGAGTCGATCTCGGGCTCGTATCCTGGCCGGATACGGGAGGGAGAAGGCGAGCGCGGCGACGCTGAGACTGACCGGTGGAGCCCAGTCGTCAGCGAGAGAGAGAGAGAGAGCGAGGCGCGCGGGCGGGCGGCGAGCGGAGCTGGGCCGTCGGCGCGGCTGCGGCGCTGCGCGCCAGTTGGGCCAGGCGGCGGCCCACGCGGGCGAAGGAGAGAGGGAAAGGGGAGAAGAGTAAGCGGGCCGGCGTGAGGGGAGGAGCAGGCCGGCCAGGCGGCTCGGGCCAAAAGAGAGAAAAGGAGAGGGAGAGAAGGAAAAATGGTTTTCCAATTTCCAAAACTGATTTCCAAGAATGAATTTGAAATCCCTTTGAATTCAAACAAGTTTTGAGCAAAAACCAATCATCACAAAAAATAAGATATGCACCAGCATGTATGCTTCATCATGGTCTTTGGCCTAGGATTCATTTTAGCTTTTGCAAATAATTTATTAACTAGGTTCTATGCAACACATAAAATGCATAATCAAATCATATTGCCTATTTTTAAATTGATGCAAAATTTGGGATGTTACAGGAGGACCTCAAGGGCATGAACATATCTTTGATCGAGCATAGCCTGAACGTAAAACAGGGGTATCGCCCAGTCAAGCAAAAGCTCCGCAAAATGTCAGAAGGAAGGAAAGAGGCAGCGAGGGCAGAGGTAAAAAGACTTTTGGACGCAGGGGTCATCCGCCCTGTCAAATATCTATCATGGCTCTCAAATGTGGTCCTAGTCCAGAAAAAGAACAAGAAGTGGAGAATGTGCGTAGACTTCACGTGCTTAAACATAGCCTGTCCGAAGGACGATTTCCCTCTCCCAAACATAAGCACCTTGATAGACAGAGCAGCTGGTTGTCAGATGCTTTCTCTCCTTGATTGCTTTTCAAGATACCATCAAATCTGGATGAATGAGGACGACGAAGAAAAAACAAGCTTCATCACACCCTCGGGCACTTTTTGTTTCCGAAGAATGGCAGAAGGCTTAAGAAACGCGGGTTCTACCTTCGCTCGCATGACATCCGACGTCTTCAAAGACGAGCATGCCATCTCCGCTTATGTCGATGATCTGATAGTTCAAAGCCAGCAAAGAAAAAGTCACATATCAGATCTGGCAAGAGTGTTCAGCAACCTTCGGTCTGCCGGATTGAAGCTGAATCCTGAAAAATGTGTCTTTGGAGTCAGTGAAGGAAAACTGCTAGGCTGTATTGTCTCAGCAAGGGGAATCGAAGCAAACCCAGAGAAAATTGATGCCATCATCAACATGGAACCACCAACGAACAAAAAAGCAGCTCAGCGATTGTCTGGGCGCTTAGCAGCACTCAGCAGGTTCATCTCCAGATCAGCTGAGCGAGGGTTACCTTTCTTTGAAACATTGAAAAGCACCGCTCCATTCAATTGGGGACCTCGACAAGTGAAAGCCTTCGAGGATTTGAAAAAATATCTCACCAACTTGACCGTCTTGACCAGCCCTAGCAAAGGCGACTTGCTACTACTGTACGTGGCAGCTTCGCCCCATGCAGCCAGCGCGGTGTTGATCAAAGAGGTGCAAGAAAACAACAAACCCAGGTAGGCCCCAATCTACTATGTGTCAGAAACCCTCGAGGGCCCCAAATGAAACTACTCAGAGCTCGAGAAGATAGCGTACGCCGTGGTCATGCCGTCAAGAAAGCTAAAGCACTATTTCTAAGCACACGAAATCCAAGTACCCTCAGCATACCCCCTCGAAAATATTTTCAAGAACAATGAGGCAGTCGGCAGAATAGCAAAATGGGCAGTCGAATTGAACAGCTACACCATAACCTTCGTGGAAAGAACAACAATCAAATCACAGGCCCTAGCAGATTTCATAGCCGAATGGACTCCAGACCCTCGTAGATATGGAATCGCAACAGATCAGTTTTGGACAGTGTATGTTGATGGAGCCTAGGGAGCAGCTGGAGCAGGAGCCTCGGCCATCCTAGCTTCGCCATCTGGGTCGAGGCTACGATATGCAAAACGGCTTGACTTCAAGTGCACAAACAATTCTGCAGAATATGAAGCTGTAATACTGGCGCTTTCAAGACTTCGAGCACTATCAGTCCGAAGGGCAGTAATCAACACAGACTCCCAAGTCATTGCAGGTCACATCGAGAAAAATTACAAAGCAAAGGATCTAGAGCTGCAAAAATACTTACAATATGTCTGAAGGTTAGAATCTTTCTTCCTCGGCATAACACTGAAATCAATTCCTAGGTCCGAAAATAGCGAGGCTGACAATCTGGCAAAAGCAGCAGCACAACAACTACAGTTACCCCAAGACGTCTTCTATGAAGTAGCAACACAATCAGCCATTGAAGCCCCTGAAAAAACTGCGAAGCTCATCAATGCAATCCAGAGCGAAGATTGGAGAGCCCCAATCATGGCCTACATCAACGGGTTGCATGAACCTGATACCAAAGGAGAGGAAAACAGGCTCAAGCAAAGAGCTCGAGGATACAAAATAATGGACAACATTTTATTCAAAGCCTCGGTGACCTCACCATGGTTAAAATGCGTGTCGCAGAATCAAGGAAGGGACATACTCAAACTCATTCACGAAGGTATCTGCGGCTCTCATAATGGCCCAAGGGCGCTGGTCGGAAAGGCGTTCCGTCAAGGTTTCTTTTGGCCAACAGCATTGCGAGACGCAGAAGAGATTGTCAAGCATTGCGAGGGATGCCAACTCACAGCAAAAACACAAAACGCCCCAGGCGCCCCAACAACTCTGATATGCCCAACATGGCCCTTTCAAAGATGGGCAATGGACCTCGTCGGTCCACTACCAACAGCTCCAGGAAACCTTCGCTATACAGTGGTAGCTGTGGAATACTTCACCAAATGGATTTAAACAAGACCGTTGGTTTCTATCACCTCCCTAGCCGTAAAAAAGTTTTTCTAGCAGCAAATAGTTTGTCGGTTCGGAGTTCCCAAACACCTAACCATCGACAACGACACTCAATTTGACAGCGAGGTCTTCAAGGAATTCTGCGCCCAAATTGGAACAATCTTGTGCTTCGCCTCAGTCCGGCACCCTCAATCCAATGGCCTCGTTGAAAGAGCTAATGCAACAATTTTTCAAGCAATATCCAAAAAACTACAAGGCAGACCCAAAGGAAAATGGGCGGAAGGGCTGACCTCGGTCACCTGGTCCCATAACACTTCGGAATGTAGAGCCACCAAATTCACACTGTTTAGGCTTCTATTTGGGGAAGAAGCCGTGTTACCAGAAGAATTGAAACATGGCTCTCTCAGAACTACCCTCGAATCAGATGAACAAATCCAGCTGCTTGATAAAGATTTGCTCAAGGAAACGAGATGCAACGCAGTGCACAACCTTCGCAAGTATCAAGAAGAAACCAAAAAATGGAGAGACACAAAGGTGAGAATCAAAAACTTGAAGAAGGGTGACCTCGTCCTCATTCAGAAACAAAACGCCAACATGGCGGGAAAATTTCAGCCAAAATGGACTGGGCCATACTTGATAACAGAATGCAACCGCCCTGGATCCTACCACCTCTCGGACAACGAAGGAAACGGCCTGCCACATACCTGGAATGTTGATGACCTTCGCAAATTCTACCCATACGGAGCCTTAGCGAGCTCTCGCAGCATGTAATGTGCCTTTTACCTTTCATCTTTATCAGCGCCATGCTTGTAACCAAAACAAAGGAGCTGCACTCTTTTTCCTTACGAAGGGGCGTAAGATTTTTTAACGAGGCAGTATCCAGATCCTTAATACAAGCAACAACCCCCAAGATATCTTTCGGTTTTCTATAAACATCGATAAAAGCAACTCTTATTCAAGAGTGCTCATAATCGAGAAAACCACTCAAAGATTGCTTCGAAACACAAACTTTTTCGAAATAAACTTGTAAAGCAAACTTCACCTCCACCTAAGATAAGGGGAGGCGCGAAGTCCAAAAAATGCAAGTACCCTCGCAGAAACGTCAGGGGCTTGTAAAGCAAACTTCACCTCCACCTAAGATAAGGGGAGGCGCGAAGTCCAAAAAATGCAAGTACCCTCGCAGAAACGCCAGGGGCTTGTAAAGCAAACTTCACCTCCACCTAAGATAAGGGGAGGCGCGAAGTCCAAAAAATGCAAGTACCCTCGCAGAAACGTCAGGGGCTTGTAAAGCAAACTTCACCTCCACCTAAGATACGGGGAGACGCGAAGTCCCAAAAAATCAATCACCCTCGCAAAATGCCAGAAGCTTGCAAAGCAGTTCACACCGCCACCTCAGACAAGGGGAGGCGCGAAGCCCCGAGCAGCTTACAAAAAAAAGTTAAGCGAGCCTCCCAAAAGGAAAGGGAGCATCGCCGCTTTCCTAAAAACAGCTTACATAAACGTTAAGCGATCCTCGTAAAAAGGAAAGGGGCATCGCCGCTTTCCTAAAAATAGCTTACATAAATGTTAAGCGATCCTCGCAAAAAGGAAAGGGGGCATCGCCGCTTTCCTAAAAATAGCTTACATACAAGTTAAGCGATCCTCGCAAAAAGGAAAGGGGGCGTCGCCGTTTTCCTAAAAACAGCTTACATAAAACGTTAAGCGAGCCTCGCAAAAAGAAAGGGAGCGTCGATGTTTTCATTAAAAAAACTTACATAAACGTTAAGCGAGCCTCGCAAAAAGGAAAGGGGGCGTCGTTGTTTTCATAAAAACAACTTACATAAACGTTAAGCGAGCCTCGCAAAAAAGAAAGGGGCGTCGCTGTTTTCCCAAAAAACAGCTTACATAAACTTTAAGCGAGCCTCGCAAAAAGGAAAGGGGGCGTCGCTGTTTTCATAAAAATAGCTTACATAAACGTTAAGCGAGCCTCGCCAAAAAGAAAGAGGGCGTCGCTGTTTTCCCAAAAAGCAGCTTACATAAATTTTAAGCGAGCCTCGCAAAAAAGAAAGGGGGCGTCGCTGTTTTCCTAAAAACAGCTTACATAAACATTAAGCGAGCCTCACAAAAAGGAAAGGGGGCGTCGCCATTTTCTTAAAATTAACTTACATAAACGTTAAGCGAGCCTCGCAAAAAGGAAAGGGGGGCGTCGCCGTTTTCCTAAAAACAGCTTACATAAACGTAAAACGAGCCTCGCAAAAAAAGAAAGACAAGAACGTTAAGCGAGCTTCGCTAAAAAGGAAAGGAGGCATCGTCGTTTTCCCAATCATCCTACATATGAGCACCGCAAAAAAAAGGAAAGGGGGCGTCGCTGCTTTCCAAAACCACAGTTCTTAAGCGATAAAGCGAGCTCCCCCATAAAAACAGCGAAGGTCATAAGCTTTTCTTCATCAACTTATAAAAATGAACCACAACGGGGACATACAATTTTACAACTCTTTCGCACAAGTGCAAACTCACCACAACATGACATGTTTTTTCTAAAAAGCATAAAATCACAAGGAATCCCCACCATCTTCAATTAACAATACATTTTTACAACCCTCGCCTTCAACTTCAAACCCCGTCTCTATCGGGACAATGGGTCCCCACAACAAAGGAGCCACAGGTACAACCGGCAGCTCCCCGGGCAACACCCTCGCCCTATACATATATCGACGAGCCTCATCACCGCTCTCTAAAGGTTCCTCCTTCGAAATCACGAGAGAACCGTCTGGACCAGTTTCAAGGTTACTACGCCCAAACAAGTAATCCAGAGCCGTCTTCTCATCAATATCGTCATCAACAACGGGCTGCGAAGTAGAACTAAACAAAAAACGCGTAGCTTGCCGATCCGTATAATCCGCGTTACGCCAAAACCAGCTCGCTCGGCTATTCTTCAAATCATACCTTCGCAGCTTAGACCACCAAAAATGCTCGAAAGATAGCGAAGGGTGTTTGAGTCTAGCTCGAGCCCATAACTCACCAGTTATAAAAGTATCTTGATAATTTAACATAAGAGGCGTCACATCAAACACCTCAAGCACGGTTCCATCAGGAACCTGCATCGTCAAATAGACAAACAAAACTCAGTGTTTCACAACAACATCCTACCCTCGCAACATATTACAAAATGAGCTCATTTAAAAAAAACAACACCCAACTCTCACACCTGCTCAGCACCATCGTCCTTCTCTACCTCAACCCCGCCGGTTGCATCATCCTCACCTTCGCCAGTTGCAGCAGTTTCTGCCATTAATTTGTCAGCTGCAGATGCCTCGACCATGGTTGCCTCCTTAACATTAGCCTCTCCAACGTCAGGGACGTCTTCAGCCGAAGGTGCTGCTTCAACCGGTGTAACCTCCACAGAGCTATGCGCAGGCGCAGACTTGGAGCAACCAGCAGCGTCATCAGTTGCAGTCGGTGAGGGCAGCGCGTCTTTCCGAGCCTGCGGGAAAGGCCACAAAAAATTACAAACACATTCATCAACAAACAAACAAACCAAGACACAAAACTTCCTCCACTATCACAACCTGACGTGTAGCCTTGGCAGCCTCCTCGAAGGCAAGAGCCCGACCTCCACCAGCAATCCAGAATTTGCGAAGCAAACGCATTGCGCAATTCCTAACCTCCGCGTCATCATTCTTCATTGCACGCACTTCATCAACCGTTGGAAAGACATGATTTGGCCTCTTAACCTTGCGGAGGTGGTCACAATCTGCCTGGCGAAGAGTACCGGCCATCGCCAGGGCGCCAGCGTAACCACCGAAGTCGGTCGCGTTACCAACCAACGAGCTGAAAACATCAAGCTCATTGGAAAGCCACTCCCCGAAGGCCTTTGGGTCAACACGAGGTAGCGGTTCCCGTGCAGAACTGCCAACTTCAGTCAAGCATGAATCAACTTTCTCTTTAATCACTGTCATACTCCTTCTCCATGCCTCCGATTGGGAAGCCACCTCCGATGTGAGCTCAGCTATCCGACTCTTCGCAGATACTAATTCTTTATCCTTTTCGCGGCAAGATGACAAGAGTTTAGCGTTACGGTTCGCAACCTCTTGCGCCTCCTCCCAGGACTTCTTCACTTTTTCCAAAGCAACTTTAAGCTCAGTCTCTTTGTTTTCTAAGCTTCGGCGAAGGTCCTTATTATCCTTCTCAGCATCGGCTAGCCGATCTTTTAGATAGTTAAGATTGTAACTCGCCCTCCGGCGCGCCGAGCGGTTCAGAAGCATCAACTCAGCCACCTTGACATCAATGTCATCATGAAGCTCATCCAAAGGCTGGTTGGCTAGTCGAAGCTCCGCCTCCGGCACACAAACATGACCAAACACCCAACCAAGAAAACGCCTTTCCTCCGGAGCACATTGCAGGTGGCACTCTCGAAGGTCCGGACTCGTAAAAAGCTCCGTCGCTGGATCCGAGACCCCGATCTTCTTGGCAAAATAAGGAAGGCTTGATCGGCTAGCCTCGCCATACGGCCTCTTTCCAGGGATCCGTTCCGATTCAAGGTCTCCGGCCACCTCAAAACCATCGACCCAGACATGCGTCCCCGCGAACTCGGGCACTGACCCTCGCACCGGACTCTCAGGCTCGAGGTCCCGGAGAATTTCATCAACACTACGAGCAGCTGCGGCATCAGCGCTCGATGAAATAACCGCTTTTCCTCGCTCATCTCCGATGGACAACTCATCATCTGAGTCACCTTCGCCGCTGGAAGTGTCGCTAACATCATCAGAAGAATCATCTTCAGTGTCAGCCTCTTTTTCAACCTCCTTCTCCTCCTCCTTCTCATCATCATCGAAGACACCTTCGTCGTCCGAAATCTGGATCAGAGCACCAATCCCGCCGATGCGGGGCACCCGCTCTCCAACCCTCGCAAGACCTCGACCACTTGACAATGAAATAATGGCCGAGGAAGAGGAAGTACCGGCAGCGCCCGAACCCACAGCGACCTTCGTCGCAAGCGTTTTCACTCGGCCGCCGAAGCCGCCGTGGCCTCGACCACGACCCCTCTTCGGCCGCGAGACAACCTCCTTCTCCTCCGCGTTAGCACGCTTCCTCTTCTTCGGCGCATCCTCGCTCGAAGGTGCGGGCCAGTCAGCGTACTGGATCCCAAGCATGTCGAAGAGCCTGTTAACTCGACCTCCGCTACCCACCGAGCTTTGGATAGCCTTAACCTTCAGTGTGGACAGCTTTCCAACGAGGTTTTCCGCTCTCTGCTGAACCCGCTTATAGATAGCTTCGATCCCATCTTCACGTTTGGAAAACTTCCTAAGGACATTCTCCCAAACCTTATTCAACTCCAACTTAGGTTTCTTCAAACCTTTACCCTCGTACTTGGGGTCATCCTCAACTGTGAACCATACTTGTCTATGGCCAAGGGGCCACACCTTAGCACAGCAGTACTCCTCGACCAAGTCGCGAGCACACTGAGATCGCGCAACCACTCTTAGACAGTCAACTGCAGCATGCGCCTCAGCATTCATCTTAGCTTCGGCACTCACGTCACCAAGAAGCGGAAGCTCACCACAAAGCTCGGCTGCGCCGCCAAGCTTGTAATAGAACCAAAATTCCTGCCACCCACTCGTCCACTTGTTCTTCTGAGCCTACACTGGCAACTCCGATCCAGCGCGATGGCAAAAAGTGTACACCGGAAACTGGCCTAGGCTGGTGTTACCTCCGCCATCCACAATCTTGCAAGGCTGCATATGCACTCGGTGAGTACGAATAAAACCCTTGACGTGAGGGACAACACCCTGGGAGCGGCACGCCCAGACATATACTGAAAGCTTCGTGAAGCACGATGGTGTGAGCTGATGAAACCTCAAATTGAACCTTTGCAAAACCGAAGTTACAAAAGAAGCAACTGGAAAGCGCAGACCAGCCAAAAAGAACTCCTCAAATACAACAACTTCGTCAGCATCCGGCTTCGGAATAGTCTCTCCGGCACTGGTCCTCGCCTTTCCATCCTCAATCCAACCTCGTTTCACATAAGCTGTCAATTCCGAACTGCAAACCCGACTGAGTCCAAACTCAAATGTCACTCCTTCATCCGCAGCAGACGGAGAAGCAACTCGAGCAGTTTGCTTAGACCTAGCCATCTCTTGATCCAGAACCTTCGCAGAAAACAATCCAAACAACCCTCGCAGAAAAATTAACAAACCCTCGCTACAAGAAAATCACGACAGCAGGATGCCTATAGCAAAAGGATGGCACAACTTCAAACCCTCCACCAACCCCACCCATTTATAGTCCAAGAGACAAGCCACCCAACCCGACAAGATCGGCATGAACCCCGAAAACCACGGCACAAAAAATGAGATGGACCTCAACACTACAAACAAAAATACAACGGCCCAGCCCACAAACAGCCTGCGGGCGTCGCTGTCGAGGGACACTATTCATTTCCAAACAAAGGCGCTGCTTGGGCCTAAAGATCGTTTTTTAGATCCAAGCCATCGAGGGGCTACTGTTGGGGGAAGGAACCCTCGGCAGTGACGTCACGCAGGCTGACACAGAAAACGACCCTCGTGCGCCCTGCGTACCTTCGTGAAAACCCTGATTTTTTGTTAAGTCCCCGAGCCTCATGTACCCGCGGGTACGTTTTTATGCTCTGTTGGGGGAAAGAACCCTCGGCAGTGACGTCGCGCAGGCTGAGTCAGAAGGAAACCCTCGCAATGCCCTGCGTTCCATTAAGAAAACCCTTTTCGCTTAATAAGCCCCTCAGGCCTTATTTCCTAACCCTCGGATACCAACTCGGCTTCCGGGTCGTCTTACGGTTCTTGCAGGAGAGAAGCGTGGGAAGAGCAAGGGACGACCCTCGCGCGTGCTGCACACCTTCGCAAGGAGGGTCGAGCTCAACGGGTGGCGAGCGAACGTGTGCCTTGCGACTGTCAAAGCTGAGAAGCTAACCTTCGCGCCCCTGCGAAGGTGTGCGCAGGCCAGGTGGCGGCAGACATAAGGGAGGCAAGCTAGGGTTTCTATAGTGTCTGTGTTTGTACGATTCTGCCCTTCCGTTGTGTAGCGCAGAGGAATCTTTCTTGTACCTTTCTGTAATTTGGTCAGTGCCCCTTGGTATTCCCTATAAATACCAGGAGGTGAACAGTGTAATAGGGACGGTTTTTGGGGAATAGAGCCACAACATCACTGTTCTTGCTTCCCTGTACCCTCGCGTTTAGTTTTGACGACCGGCCACCTTCGCTGATCCCCTGCGCATGAGCGGGGTAAGGCAAGTGTGATCCCAACAGTGTGGCGCCTCCCCTTTCCTGCCATTAAGAACTTTCGTGGTTTCTATCAAGTCTGACGCTCGAAGGTCGCAGCAGAAACCACAGTTGAGGCCCCAAGCGAGAGAAAACAACCCTCGCCAAGATCAAAGCAACATTGGTGCGATCAACAAGGCAAATCCACTCGAAGATCAGAGAAGGGGCACTCCGCCTTCGGGTAACCAAAATCCACATGGATTTCCACCCCCGCCTGACCAAAGAAACCAACAGAGGGACCCGGCCAAAATGTACTGTCATTTTTGTGGGCAAGGAAAGGGGCACACAACAAAGCAATGCGAGTGTTTTGCCAAAGGAAAGGAGTACCAAGAGTCCAAAAGAGCCACTTCGGCCGAAAACAGAACCATCAATCAGACTAGAAAACCAAATTTCAACCCAACCCACCATCCATACCAGTACACACCTATAAACTATGGCCTACCTTCGCATCAACCATTCTACGCTCATCACCCACACTACAACCACACCTCATATCAACCAACCTCCATCCCTCAATGATAAAACACACCATACACCGTCACATACCCTACAACCCCTCAAACTCAAATCAACCAACAAGCGAGCAACGCTTTACCACCACCACCACCAATACCAGCACTGCCAGCTCCACAACCTGTCAAATCCGAAGCCCAAACCCAGACAACCATCAACAACCCAACATCAACCTTCAGAGTAATACTAGCTATCACCGGGGGCTCCAACGAAGATCATGGTAACAAAAGGCAAATGAAAGAGCATGCCAGAAGAGTGCACCACGTAGCCGTCGAAGGACCGCACAAATTTGGGCGATGGTCCCACATCCCAATAACCTTTGATTCCTCCGACATGAAGTTAAGGGATTACCCTCACACTGATGCTATGGTGATCGAAACCAATCTAGCAGGATGGACAGTCACCAAAATCCTGGTCGACACCGGAAGCTCCGCAAACATTCTGTTTGCCACAACCTTCGACAGCATGAAACTTGACAGAAACCTCTTGCAACCCACTGGCAACCCTCTATACGGTTTCGGCGGTCAACAAGTAAGAGCTGTTGGGAAAATATCTTTGCCCGTAACCTTCGGAGACCAGGTGAACTGCAGAACAGAGCACATAACCTTCGATGTGGTTGACATGTTTTATCCTTATAATGCAATATTTGGCCGAGGGGTCACCAATGCATTCAACGCAGTCATCCATCCTGCATACCTTTGCATGAAGCTTCCTGCCCCAAAGGGGGTCGTTGCAGTATACGGAGATTAAGACGTTGCAAGAGCCGCTGAAGGAACAGTAGCACCTGGGCAACGTAACGTACACAATTTAACAAACCATCAAATATCAAAGCCTCACAGCGAAGGTGAAGTAACCAACGACCAAAGAAGAGCATCACCCAAAGAGGAAACCAAACAAGTTCAACTCTTTGAAGGCAACTTCGAAAGAAAGGTGCTCATCTCAGCCAACTTAGACCCCTAGTCAGAAAACAACCTCATCCTTTTCCTCAAGGAAAACTCTGACACCTTCGCTTGGTCTGTGGAGGACCTCAAGGGAGTGAACAGAACCTTGATAGAGCATACCCTAAACATAAAGCAAGGATATCGCCCAGTCAAACAAAAGCTTCGCAAAATGTCAGAAGAAAGGAAAGAGACAGCGAGGGCAGAAGTAAAAAGATTCCTAGATGCAGGGGTCATCCGCCCAGTAAAATACCCAACATGGCTTTCAAATGTGGTCCTAGTACAGAAGAAAAACAAGAAGTGGCGAATGTGCGTAGATTTCACATGCTTAAACAAAGCTTGCCCGAAGGATGACTTTCCCCTACAAACATAAGCACCTTGGTTGACAGAGCAGCTGGTTGCCAAATGCTTTCTCTCCTCGACTGTTTCTCGGGGTATCATCAAATCTGGATGAATGAAGAAGATGAGGAAAAAACAAGCTTCATCACACCTTCGGGCACTTTTTGTTTTAGAAGAATGGCAGAAGGTTTGAGAAACGTAGGATCTACCTTCGCCCGCATGACATCCGAAGTTTTCAAAGATGAACATGCTATCTCTGCCTACGTCGATGATTTGATTGTTCAAAGCGAGCAAAAAGAAAACCACATCTCAGACTTGGCAAGAGTTTTCAACAACCTTCGGTCAGCAGGATTAAAACTAAACCCCGAAAAATGTGTTTTCGGGGTAAGTGAAGGAAAACTGCTAGGTTGCATCGTCTCAGCAAGGGGAATTGAAGCCAACCCCGAAAAAATCGACGCCATCATCAACATGGAACCCCCGACAACAAAAAAAAGCCGCCCAACGGCTATCGGGCCGCTTAGCAACACTCAGCAGATTCATCTCCAAATCAGCTGAGCGAGGGTTACCTTTCTTCGAAACTTTAAGAAGCACTGCTCGATTCAATTGGGGACCTCAGCAGCAGAAAGCTTTCGAGGATCTGAAAAGGTACCTCACCAGCTTGACCGTCTTGACCAGCCCTAGCAAAGGGGACCTGCTACTCCTGTACGTCGCAGCCTCGCCTCACGCAGCCAGCGCAGTACTGATCAAAGAGCTGCACGAAAATAACAGAACCAGGCAGGCCACAATCTACTATGTGTCTGAAACCCTCGAGGGTCCCAAGCGAAACTACTCAGAGCTCGAGAAGATAGCAAACGTCGTGGTCATGGCGTCGCGAAAGCTAAAGCACTACTTCCAGGCATACGAGATCCAAGTACCCTCAACATACCCTCTCGAAAACATATTCAAGAACAATGAAGCAGTCGACAGGATAGCAAAATGGGCAATCGAATTGAACAGCTACACCATAACCTTCATGGGAAGAACAACGATCAAATCGCAGGCCATAGCAGATTTCATAGTCGAATGGACTCCAGACCCTCGCAGAGATGGAGTCGAAACAGATTCGTTTTGGATAGTGTATGTTGACGGAGCTTGGGGAGCAGCTGGAGCAGGAGCCTCGGCTATCCTAGTTTTGCCATCTGGATCGAGGCTACGATATGCAAAAAGACTCAACTTCAAGTGCACAAACAATTCCGCAGAATACGAAGCTGTAATATTAGCACTTTCAAGGCTCCGAGCATTATCAGTCCGAAGGGCGGTCATTAGCACAAACTCCCAAGTCATCGCGGGTCATATTGAGAAAAACTACAAAGCAAAAGATCCAGAGCTACACAAATATTTACAATATGTCCGAAGGTTAGAATCTTTCTTCCTCGGCGTAACAGTGGAAGCAATCCCGAGATCAGAGAACAGCGAGGCAGACAGCCTAGCCAAAGCAGCAGCACAACAACTACAGCTGCCCCCTGATGTGTTTCACGAAGTAACAACTCAATCAGCAGTCGAAGCCTCCGAAAAGACTGCAAAGCTGATCAATGCAATCCAGAGCAAAGACTGGAGAGCACCTATCACGGCCTATATCAACGGGTTGCATGAACCCGAGTCCAAAGAGGAAGAAAACAGACTCAAACAAAGAACTCGAGGGTACAGAATAGTGGACAACATTTTGTTCAAAGCCTCGGTGACCTCGCCATGGCTAAAATGCGTGTCACAGGATCAAGGAAAGGATATTCTCAAACTTATTCACGAAGGTATCTGCGGTTCACACAATGGCCCAAGGACACTAGTTGGAAAAGCTTTCCGTCAAGGCTTCTATTGGCCAACAGCATTACGAGATGCAGAAGATGTCGTCAAACGTTGTGAGGGTTGCCAATTAACAGCAAAAACACAAAACGCCCTAGGGGCCCTGTTGACGCTGGTTATCTATCAAAATTAAAGGATAAATAAATATGAAAAGGGCATGAATTCAATCACCAACAAAGGTTTAGGGTTTTAATTGACAATATTCCACGAGTTTTGGTGAATTGTGATTCTGCAGGGACTAAACCAAGAAACCAGCGCTGATTGCTTCCCCTAGAAGGAAACCGACGAGAGATAACGCAACCGCCACGTCAGGAAGTTTCTAGAAGACTTTAGAGGATACCAGAAGACATCAGGAGGTCGACCACCACGAGAGGATGACAGGTGGGACCGATCGGTCCCACCATGAGACCGGTCGGTCTCCCCCTGGGCCCGCTGGCTTCCGTCTTCTGCAAGCTTCCTCCACCGAACCCTAGGAATCATCTCCACCGTCCCTGAAGTTGGTTTGATCTAACGGCCGCGGTTGATCCCTCAGGGCTATATAAGCAGCCCCAGACCCCTCTCTCCAGGCATCTCCATCTTCATTATTCATCTCCACATCAGAAACTAGGGTTTCAATTAGAAGTAGAGGTCCCTCTAGATGAATCTCTTCTAGTTCATCTAGAATTAGATCTAGTTCATCTAGTTGTAATCAAGAGCCAGCTATCAAGTAGAAGACTAGTTACCCCTCTAGTTTAGGTTTAGAACCTAGTCTTATATTAGAACTAGAAGAGAGAGAGAGGAAGAGATCAAGAAGGAGCTCCGGCCTGTCGGATCAACTTCTTCATCTTGTACCTGCGGATTCAAGTTCATCTTCAACTTGCTTCAGCGATTGTTTCGGTAATCAACGTCTATATTTAAGTTTGAGCTATTGTTCTTATTATTCTTAAGGTTTGTGACTATCTTTTGAGTACTTTAATTCTAGTCATTCTAGAGTTAGAGTTGTTGGATAGTGTAAGCGTGGTGCTTAGACTTGATAGCTCATAAATGCCTCCTATAACGCCGGTAGTAGTGGTTGTTCGCAAGGGTGACTCTTATAGCCTTGTTGATTCTTCTATAGTCCACTTACCTGTGTGTAGGCTCGGTAGGATTATACATTTGCATAAAAGACTCATACTCTGTTTGTGACCTTTTATGGCAACATCCCCACTAAGAATAATATAAACATATCACTCTTAAATTGGAATTAGACAACCTTAGTGATCCCCTCTATGCTTCTAGATTCTCCGTCCTCGTTAGCTACTCAGGGGTTAGACTTGAGACTTAACACTATCGGTTCCTTTGGGTTCGATATTGAAACTGGGTTACTCTGGTGAAGTGCTACATCAGTAGATGTTATCTGTGCGCTTGCGGATAAAGTAGAGTGTGTGTTAATTTATACCAACAAGCATTTCTGGCGCCGTTGTTGGGGAACGGTAGATCATCTTAAGTCTTAGTCTAACCTTGTAATCATACTTTTATCTTTTTTCCTTTTTGTCCCAGTCTTTTCATTATTTTTGTTTTCATTCTTATGAATGTTGTTTTTGAATTCCACTCTTATCTATCACTACCCCATGAGCAAGCTATAACCAGTAGAATCCTTACACCCCATCATAATACCTGGTTATTAGCTATGCCTACCTGTCCTTGTAATGAGCATAGAATTATAATTATAAAAATATTCCTTCGGGTATTCTTGTCACTAACCTTTCTAGGTCTGGAGCAGAAAAGAACGAAGGAACAACAAACACAAGGTATGTCCAACCAATCATCATGCAACATTGAATTACATTCATCCAATCTTGATTTGTGCAAAATCCAAGCTTGGGGAATAGACTTTCTAAGAACATCTCTTGCCATGTTGCTATGTTGGTTGTCCCTACCTTTAAGATATGCTCATCATGCTCTTTCATCTGAGTAAATCTCTATAATGCCTTCATGTTACCTTTATTTGCTATAGTATATGTTTAGGTTTGAAGTACTTTCATACATTTCTTAAATAAAGCATGGTGCCTAGTTTAGGAGTGGGTGATCTTGCTTTCAAAGGCCTTTTAATTTAAGCATGCTTAGGTTAGAATGCCCTCTTAAATCAAATTAGACGTGGTGTCTAGGTTGGTTTCTGAGCCGACAGTATGCTATAGTGGATGTTGGATATTTTGTTGGACTAACCCCTGGAGGGAAACTTTCAATATCAATTTGGGAAAGTCCGGAGATGAACTCACACTGGAGATGAAGAGACACATGAACTTCAACAACTTTGCACAATGAAGACTCAGCTCATTCATCATGGATGAAAGAACTGTGAGTATCAAAGTTTATTTATTTTGTCTTCTACTGCAAGTTATCTTTTGTCTTGAATCATGTTAAAGTGCAGCCAACACATAAAAGTCTATGCTAAAACAATCCTAAAAACATCTTTTTATTAGCATAGATGCAAAATACATAAGTTATGGATAACAACCCATGCTTCAAATTCTTGCAATCCTTCGGGTATATGTCCACTAACATTATGCAGAAGAGAAATTTTGCTCATCCATGGTTTGGTGTGAACATTGAAGATCCAAAACTCAAACCATAGACACACAAACCTACTCTCAGATCACAAAAAGGTGCTAGCCTAGCTTTGAGTCTTGCTTGGGCGCTGATGACAAACGGGATGCAACTTACCTCGTATGAGACAACCTATGCCTGCAACCATCATTGCCCAAGACATCAAGACAAGAAGTGGGAAGTTATCCTCTTTTCAAATCAAGAGCTAGCTTGGGAGACAAGATGGTACCACTACAACAATAGCAAGATCTACAAGTCAAACACATGAACATGTTGTTGGGAATCCATCTGCATCACAAGCCAGCCTGGGAGAGACAATTCGGTTGTCTAGATGTGTTTCACAATCAAAGGGGAAGGAGAAAACCAGCTTCAAAACATATTGATCTCCTACCCACCACTTTGATCAATACAAACCACTAGATGCTATCCCAGTCGAGAAGAAGAATATGATCCACCACTCATTCTTGGAAGATCGTTCTTGAACACCATCAATGTTATCATCTTTGCCGGACCTGGAGAAGTCAACTTTTGGATCTTTCGCTGCATCTTCAACATCTACATCACTTATGAGTAGCCAAAGAGAACCAAGAGAAGACGTCGAAGGGAGAACCAACTGCCAAGAATTGAGGAGGGCATCATGAAGGATGAAGCCACTGCACCACAAGAGTTAGAAGATGGAGAGATAGTACCTGAGCCAGCAAATCAAGAAGAACAGCCGATAAGATCTCCATCATCTAGACGCTATTGAGAGGACATGTCTCAGTTGTGATATTACAAGAGAAAAGACTCTCATGGAGGCATTCGAATAGCAGCTCTAAATTCAAGTCTGCCTCATACCTGGAATGTTAACGACCTTCGCAAATTCTACCCATAGCGGAGCCTTAGCGAGCTCTCGCAACATGTAATTTGCCTTTAAATCTCTCTTTATTCAGCACCACACTTGTAACAAAAACAAAGGAGCTCCACTCTTTTTCCTTACGAAGGGGCGTAAGGTTTTTTAACGAGGCAGTTGCCAAGTCCTTAATAAAGGCATCAACCCCCAAAAAAACAAAACTCTAAAGTTTGTTTTAGTTTCCCATAAACATCGATACAAGCAACTCTTATCCAAGAGCACTTCTAATCGATGACAACCCTTGAAGATAAGGGGAGGCGCGAAGTCCAAAAAAGTCGAGCACCCTCGCAAAAAACGCTAGGGGCTCGCAAAGCAAACTTCACCTCCACCTAAGATAAGGGGAGGCGCGAAGTCCAAAAAAGTCGAGCACCCTCGCAAAAAACGCCAGGGGCTCGCAAAGCAAACTTCACCTCCACCTAAGATTAGGGGAGGCGTGAAGTCCAAAAAAGTCGAGCACCCTCGCAAAAAACGCCAGGGGCTCGCAAAGCAAACTTCACCTCCACCTAAGATAAGGGGAGGCGCGAAGTCCAAAAAAGTCGAGCACCCTCGCAAAAAACGCCAGGGGCTCGCAAAGCAAACTACACCTCCACCTAAGATAAGGGGAGGCGCGAAGTCCAAAAAAGTCGAGCACCCTCGCAAAAAAACGCCAGGGGCTCGCAAAGCAAACTTCACCTCCACCTAAGAGAAGGGGAGGGGCGAAGTCCAAAAAAGTCGAGCACCCTCGCAAAAAACGCCAGGGGCTCGCAAAGCAAACCTCACCTCCACCTAAGACTAGGGGAGGCGCGAAGTCCAAAAAAGTCGAACACCCACGCAAAAAACGCCAGGGGCTCACAAAGCAAACCTCACCTCCACCTAAGACTAGGGGAGGCGCGAAGTCCAAAAAAGTCGAGCACCCTCACACAAAACGCCAGGGGCTCACAAAGCAAGCTTCACCTCCACCTAAGACAAGAGGAATCGCGAAGTATAAAAAGTCGAACAACCTCGCAAAACAGAAAGCGTTGAGCGAGCCTCGCTAAAAGAAAAGAGGGCGTCGCTGTTTTTCCTAATCATCTTACTAAAGCGTTAAGCGAGCCTCACTAAAATAAAAGGGGGAGTCACTGTTTTTCCTAATCAGCTTACTAAAGCGTTAAGCAAGCCTCGCTAAAAGAAAAGGGAGCATCGTTGTTTTTCCTAATCAGCTTACTAAAGCGTTAAGCGAGCCTCGCTAAAAGAAAAGGGGGCGTTGTTGTTTTTCCTAATCAGCTTACTAAAGCGTTAAGCGAGCCTCGCTAAAAGAAAAGGGGGCATCACTGTTTTTCCTAATCAGCTTACTAAAGCGTTAAGCGAGCCTCGCTAAAAGAAAAGGGGGCGTCGCTATTTTTCCTAATCAAGCTTACTAAAACGTTAAGCGAGCCTCGCTAAAAGAAAAGGGGACGTCGCTGTTTCAGAAAACACCTCTCTTAAATGAAAAGCGAGCCTCAAGGGTCAAATGTCCTTTCCCTCAAATTGCAAAAAATGAATAGCATCTGCACAAAATAACCATACAAATAATTGTTTGCTTCCGTACAAAGCAACCGTAGTATGATACACACTCAATAAAAAGTATAAAATTACAAGGAACCATCACCATCCTCAATCAACATTAAATCATTCAAACCCTCGCTACACTCCTCAAATTCTATTTCCACCGGAACTATGGGTCCCCACAACAAAGGAGTCGCAGGAACAATCGGCAGTTCCCCAGGCAAAACCCTCGCCCTATACATATCTCTCCGATTTGTATCACTAACCTCCGAAGGCTCCTCTTTCGGAATCACAAGTGAACCGTCCGGACCTAGATCTAGGTTGCTTCGCCCAAACAAGTAGTCCAGGGCCGTATTTTCATCGATGTCATCTTCAACAACTGGCAGCGAAGAAGAAGAAGAACCAAACAAAAATCGCACAGCTTGCCGATCCGTATAGTCCACGTTACGCCAAAATTGGTTTGATTGACTATTCTTCAAATCGTATCTTCGCACTTTAGACCATCAAAAACGTTCGAAAGACAGCGAAGGGTGCCTGAGCCTCGCCCAAGCCCATGATTCACCAGTAATAAAAACATCCTGATAATTCAACGTGAGAGGCGTCACGTCATACACCTCAAGCACGGTTCCATCAGGAACCTACATTGTCAAATAACCAAAACAAAATAACAGTATTCTACATCAGCAACTTCCCCTCGCAAAAAGATACAAAATGACTTTCTTTTACAATCGTCCCCATCAGCTCACACCTGCTCGGTATCCTCACTTTCCTCCGTTGCAGCCTCGCCGGTAGCAGCAGCCTCGCCAGTAACATCAGCCCCCGCCATCGCCTGGTCAGCAGCATCAGCTTCGACTTCAGCTGTTTCCTCAACAATAGACACCATAGTGGCAGGGGTTTCCTCGGCCATGGGAACCTTTTCAGCCGAAGGAACGTCCTCGGAGCCGTGTGCAGGTACGGTGTTGGAGCAACCAGCAGCATCATCAGTCGCAGGCGGCGAAGGCATCGCGTCCTTCCGAGCCTACAAAGAAAAAACGGGGAGGGCGTCACAGAGATGAATGCCAACTTTTCCCACTTAAATAAACTAAAAAACCAACTTTACACCAATACAACAAACCTGACGTGTAGCTTCGGCAGCCTCCTCGAAAGCTAGGACCCTACCTCCGCCAGCTATCCAAAACCTTTGGAGCAAACGCATGGCGCAGTTGCGAACCTCCACATCGTTAATCTTCATAGCCCGCACATCATCAACTGTTGGAAATACATGGCTCGGCCTCTTCACCTTACGAAGATGATCACAATCAGCTTGGCGAAGAGTACCCACCATGGCCAAAGCTCCGGCATAGCCCCCAAAGTCAACTGCATTACTAACCAATGAGCTGAAAACGTCAAGCTCATTAGTCAACCAACATCCGAAAGCCTCGGCGCTATCAGCAGTTAGCGGTTCCCCAGCAGAGCCGCCGGCTTCAGTCAAGCAGACGTCAACCTTGTCTTTAATCCTCACCATGCTCTTCCGCCATGCCTCCGACTGAGAAGACAACTCCGAGGACAGCTCATCTATACGACTCCTTGCAGAGACCAAGTCTTTGTCCTTATCACGACAAGATGCCAACAGTTCAGCGTTACGGTTTGCGACACCCTGTGTTTCCTCTCGGGTTTTCTTAACTTTCTCAAGAGCTCCTTTAAGCTCGATTTCTTTGTTCTCTAAACTGCGCTGAAGGTCTTTGTTTTCTTCCTCAGCCTCGGCCAACCGCCTCCTTAAAAAATCATCGTTTATACCTGCCCTTCGGCGCGCAAAGCGACTGAGAAGCATCAACTCAGCCAACTTAACGTCAATATCATCATGAAGCTCATCCAAGGGCTGGTTGACTAGACGAAGCTCGGCTTCCGGCACACAAACCCGACCAAACACTCGCCCAAGAAAACGCCTTTCCTCTGGAGCGCATTGCAAATGGCACTCTCGAAGGTCCGGACTCGTGAAAAGCTCCGTCTTTGGATCCGAAACTCCAACCTTCTTGGCAAAGTAAGGAAGGCTGGACCGGCTAGCTTCGCCATATGGCCTTTTACCAGGGTTCCTTTCCGATTCAAGCTCACCCTTCACCTCAAAACCATCAACCCAAATGTGTGACCCCGCGAACTCGGGCACTAACCATCGCTCGGGGTTCTCAGGCTCGAGGTCCCGCATGATATCATCAATGCTTCGAGCAGCTTCGGCGTCAGCGCTCGATGAGACTATCGCTTTACCACGGTCATCATCAATCGACACTTCTTCGTCTGTGTCGCCCTCGTTGCCGGAGGTGTCACTAGTTTCTTCAGTAGATTCATCCTCAGAGCCGGCCTCTTTCTCTGCCTCCTTCTCCTTCTCCTTTTCGTCTTCATCGGAGGAAGCTTCGTCATCAGATATCTGGATCAAAGCTCCAATCCTGCCGACGCGCGGTACATGCCCCCCGGACTTAGCAACACCTCGGCCGCCCGTCACCGGCATGATGGCCGAGGAAGAGGAAGTGCCGGCAGCGCCCGACGCCATAGCAACTTTCGTCGCCAGTGTTTTGGTTCGACCCCCAGCGCTGCCATGGCCCCGACCATGACCCCTCTTAGGCCGTGAGACAACCCCCTTCTCCTTCGCGGACACGCGTTTTCTCTTTTTCGGCGCATCCTCGCTCGAAGGTGCGGGCCAATCAGGATACGAAATCCCAAGCATATCAAACAGTCTGTTAACTCGACCTCCGCTACCCACCGAGCTGTGGATAGCCTTAACTTCTAGTGTAGAGAGCTTACCAACAAGGTCCTCCGCTCTCTGTTGAACCCGCTTATAAATCACCTCGACTCCATCTTCATGTTTGGGAAACTTCTTGAGGATAGCCTCCCAAACCCTGTTCAACTCCAACTTAGGCTTCTTCAAACCTCTACCTTCGTACTTCGGATCATCTTCAACAACAAACCATACTTGTCTCCGGCTAAGGGGCCACACCTTAGCACAACAATACTCCTCGACCAAGTCGCGAGCACACTGAGAACGCGCAACAACCCTCAGACAATCAACCGCGGCATGCGCCTTGACACTCTTTTTAGCTTCGGCACTTACGTCTCCAAGAGGCGGAAGCTCGCCGCAAAGCTCGGTAGCCCCCCTAAGCTTGTAGTAGAACCAGAACTCTTGCCACCAACTGGCCCACTTATTCTTCTGAGCTTGCACCGGCAACTCCGATGCGGCACGATGGCAAAAGGTGTACACCGCGTACTGACCGAGACTGGTGTTACCTTCGCCATCCACAATCTTGCGAGGCTGCATATGCACACAATGAGTTCGGACAAAACCCTCGACATGAGGGACAACGCCCTGGGATCGGCACACCCACACATATACTGAGAGCTTCATGAAGCATGATGGTGTGAGCTGATGAAACCTCAAATTGAACCTCTCCAGAACAGAAGACACAAAGGAAGCAACCGGAAAACGCAGACCAGCTGCAAAGAACTCCTCGAATAAAACAACCTCGTCAGCCTCCGGCTTCGGAACAGTCTCTCCAGCGCTGCTCCTCGCCTTTCCATCCTCAATCCAACCTCGCTTGACATAAGATGCCATATCCGAACTGCAGACTCGGTTAAGCCCAAACTCGAAGGTTATCCCCTCATCCAAGGCAGTCGGAGACACGACGTGAGCAGTCTGTTTCAACCTAGCCATCTCTCTAGCTAACTCTAACTTCAAACAACGAGCGCCTAGCTCAACCCTCGCAAACAAACTAAAACAAACCCTCGCTAAAAGCAAACCGCAGCAGCAGGTTGGCTATAGCAAAAGGATGGCACGAGTTCAAAGTGCCCACCAACCCCACCTATTTATAGGCCAATGCACGAACCATCCAACCCGACAAAATCGGCACGGATCCCAAAAATCACGGCACAAGAAACGAAATGGACCTCAAACACCGCAAGCAAAAAACAAACGGCCCGACCCACAAGCAGCCGCGGGCGTTGCTGCCGAGGTACACTGTTCATTTCCAAACAAAGGCGCTGCTTGGGCCTAAAGATCGGTCGTTTTTAGAACCAAGCCATCGAGGGGCTACTGTTGGGGGAAAGAACCCTCAGCAGTGACGTCGCGCAGGCTGAGTCAGAAGGAAACCCTCGCAATGCCCTGCGTTCCATTAAGAAAACCCTCGTCGCTTGATAAGCCCCTCGGGCCTTATTTCCTAACCCTCGGATACCAACTCGGCTTCCGGGTCGTCTTACGGTTCTTGCAGGAGAGAAGCATGGGAAGAGCAAGGGACGACCCTCGCGCGTGCTGCGCACCTTCGCAAGGAGGGTCGAGCTCAACGGGTGGCGAGCGAACGTGTGCCTTGCGACTGTCGAAGCTGAGAAGCTAACCTTCGTGCCCCTGCGAAGGTGTGCGCAGGCCAGGTGGCGGCGGACATAAGGGAGGCAAGCTAGGGTTTCTACAGTGTCTGTGTTTGTACGATTCTGCCCTTCCGTTGTGTAGCGCAGAGGAATCTTCTCTTTCTTGTACCTTTCTGTAATTTGGTCAGTGCCCCTTGGTATTCCCTATAAATACCAGAAGGTGAACAGTGTAATAGGGACGGTTTTTGGGGAATAGAGCCACAGCATCACTGTTCTTGCTTCCCTGTACCCTCGCGTTTAGTTTTGACGACCGGCCACCTTCGCTGATCCCCTGCGCGTGAGCGGGGTAAGGCAAGTGTGATCCCAACATGCTCATACCCGCACCCATTGGGTACGAAATCCGTGGGTATTCGCACCCGCGGGTAAGATTGTCATCTTTACATAAAACTGGATCACAAAACAATGTCCTTCAAATCTTGCATGAGATACGAAAATCATTGCACACGGCATCAGATCGACCATAAATTAAATTGATTGAGAGAAAATCAAAGAAAGAGATCAAAACAACAAAATCTTCGACAAAATCAAATTAGAGAAAGAATCGAAGAGGACGAGCAGGTCGCACGGGACAACGTGCCGCTAGGCAGGTCCGCCTGCGCCGCCGACTCTACGCTCGCCGGCCAGGGCGCCCACATCGTTGCCTCCCCCGTGCCGGCTAGGAGCGCAGGTGCTGCCGGCCAGGTCTTCCATGGGCACCGGCTAGGTGCGCATGTGCCGCTGCTTCCACGCGCCTGGCTAGGCCTGGTCCACCCACCAATGGAGGACAGGAGCAGGAATCACACGCCGATGGAGGAGACAAGAGGAGAAGCAGAGACCTCCAACGGATCGAGAGTAGACGAGCAAGTACCAGAAACACAGATGCTGGAGAGACAAACAACATGGACCTGCTAGTGCTAGAAGATAAGGTCGTCAGCCTGTGAGCTAACCCATTGGTATGATAATGTGCGGTTTGATTTTTTTTTGTTTTTTTTAACCTTTCCTCCGTAGCTACGCCGGCAGCCAAACCAATAAAACATTCTATTTCTTTTCTGACTCTCTTTAATAATATGATCCTTGATTTTCCTATTTTTCTTTTTATATTTGTTCGAGCGCTCTCATCATATACAATATTGTATAATATTAGGTTCGTGTCCGTCGTTGCTACGGGTCAGCTAAAATTTTGTAATAAAAACACACAGATCACACAAAGAATAATAATACTGTGAATTAAACACTAACATTAAAATGATATTTAATCCAAAAGTTGAAGTCGTGAAATTAATATACAAAAAATAAGTCTTTAAGGTGAATCCTAACAAATATATTTCTAATTAAATACAATCATGAATGTGGTTACGTAAAAACTGAGATATATACTTTCATCGTAATTATCAACAAACAAACGAGTCTTTTTATGATATATTTATGATTACAAATTTCTATGTGCTTTGCAATATGGAAAAAAAAACTATCAAGATAGTATTTTAAATCTGAAATAGACTTGGCACATTGTTATATTATTAGAAATAATATTAATTTATATTATGAATATCATATTTATCATATCATTTTTTATGAATATTCAGTAATTTTTTTATCGTTGCAACGCACGGGCATTTGTGCTAGTATAACTAAAACTCTAAAAGATGAAACCAAATATTGGATAATTCTAGTGATCAGGAACAAGCATTCCAATTCAAGTTTGAACACTATGTCGTGGAGAACATGTCTAATTCATTCTCCACTTGCAGCTTTTAGACAATGTACCGTAGGTTAGTTGTTGTCCGCCTATCCAGCTAATCTCGCGTTATGTGTTTGCAGGCAGCCGACTTGACACCAATCAGAATCGGAGTCTAGCTGATTATTTTATTATTCAATTTTTAGAGTAAAAGAGCTCAAGATATTAGGCATCAATATATCCATATCTTGTTATGGTGTCTTAGAGAATATTAAATATAGAGATATAATTGGAGACTCAATTTCAAAAAATACAAAACAAATAATGATGCTTTTCAGTAGAACTTGAGTCCAATAATACTTTTACTATTTTTGAATTAACATTTGATCTATTTATACATTTGATAAGTGAAAGTGTGTGTCTTAATTTTTTTATACTTATAAATTTTGGAGCCTCAATTTGCATTTTACACCGGGACCTCTATTTTCTACATGCCGCCGGAAAACTCTCCTGCTCAGAATAGAACCCATTGCTGACAGTTGTGCATTCTCTCTAAACATAGTACCTGCATGCAAGCCCTACATCTGCTCTCGTCCACGCACAGATATCTTAAGAGCAACTCCAAGAGAGTTGGTAAAAATGGATGGCTAAACCTATGATTTAGCTAGTCTCTAAAATAGAAAACTCTATAAAAAAAATAGAAAACTCCAACAGTTTTTCTATTATTGCAATACTAGATAGCTAGCGGCACATGCAAGCCATATTTACCATACGAGATTTTAGAAATAGCAAACTTGCTATTTTACAAAACAAGATAGCATAGCTGTTAGAGTTCACTTTTTACTCTAAAAATCTAAATATAGGATAGAAAATAAGGATAGCATGTCTCTTGGAGATGCTCTAAGACAACCAACAACCTCTATAAAACCTGCATCACATTACATTACAAGAAACTCACACCTCTAGCAGCTAGCTCCTCTCTCTCGATCCATTGCAAGAGGAGGAGCAAATTAAATAAAGAAAATACCACCACCGAACCACCATGGAGATGAACAAGGCGGCGAGGCTGGCCATGGTGGCCGCGGTGGTGTTGTGCCTGCTGCTGACGATGGGGCTGCAGGAGGTTGCCGGGAGGCATATCCCTTTTGGCGGGATGATGAGCTGCAAGGTGCTGGGCAAATGCACATAGATCTTCAAGAGATGAGTTGGCCGTACGATATGCCCGGGGCAGCCGGCCAACGAGTAATGATGAGTTGTGCGCATGCAATGCATGCAAACGTACTGATGATTTCTTGCGTTGGATATATACTGAATTGTGTATGTATGTATGTATGTATGTATGTATGTATATATATATGTTGATGTATGTGGCTCAACTTTTCATGATTAATGTATTGCAAGAGGGTGTTTAATTTGGATCCAAGGCTAAAATTTTAGCAGTATCACATCAGATATTGTGGTACTAATTTAGTCTATTTAAAACAGACTAATTATAAAACTAATTACACTTACATATGTTAATTAACAAGATGAATCTATTAAGCCAAATTATAGATGGACTAATTGAGCTCTAATTAATAAGCTTAATATATTCTCTCACGAATTAGCCTTCGACTGCCAAATTAATTTATAATTGGTCTATTTTGAATTAATTTCCGATTGATAAATTATTTTTATAATTAATACACTAAATTAGGACCTCAATCCGAGATGTGACAAGGTTAAAATTTTAGTTTTATAATTAGTCTATTTTCTTAATAGAGTAGATTAGGACTGTAACAGGACTAAAATTTTAGTCTGGGACCAACGCCTTATAGTGACAACCAAAATTGCAGGCAAAGTTATTTCATTTTACTAGTAAATATTGCCCTGTGTTGCAATAGGAAATAAAAAGCTATCAAATGTCTGACTTGTTCTGTTGTTCGCTTCAGCTACAACTGCTACAATAGGTGCTACTTTTCGATTATCACAAATGAAGAAGTTTGCTAATGAAAATAAGGAAGGCAATTTTATATAAAATTTTATCATTTCTATAAAATTTAAAAGTTGGTTGTACTTTATATAAGTATATATATTAGTAATAATATGATAATGTCTTACTAATTATGTATTGAATTAAAAGTATAATCTTGACAATCAAAAATAATATTATTATAAAAATATATTGTTTTCTTTTGTTGTAAGACATAAAAATGTATTTACTCATAAATATATTATAACTTTAGTTTTCATACTATTCAGGGGTTGATGAAGCTAGATATTTAGTTCAATGATTTTTTTAAAAGATTCACAAAAATGTGTGATTCTAATATTTTATTAAAGCCGGTAAGGTTTAGTCATCAATGATGGTGATGAAAGGCCTGCAATGCTAGAGGTTGCAGCACTAATGAATCATGCGAAAGAGAGGATCAAGCTCAGCTTTGCTACTGAAAACAAGAAAAACTTGTTGAAGAATATTATTAAGATCATTGACAAACGTTGGGTGACACAAATGGGGTTGCACTGTATTTGAATCCAGGAAGACTGCATTCTCTCATACAAGCTGATGATGATGCAACTATTGGGCAGTTAAGAGGTTGTTTTCTTGATGTGCTTGGAAGAATGGTGGAGGATGAAGAAATTAGAAGCAAGATTGACGCTCAATCCTTGGACTATGAAGGCCTTAGAGAAGATGCATTCTCAAATAAATTGGCCAAGCAAATCAGCCTACAGAATTTGAACCCTCGTAAGTGTTGTTTTTCTTCTAATTGCTGCAGGATTTAGCATGTGCAATTTAATTCCAGCAAGTATATTTCATCTGAAAATGCTAATATATGTTTGTATTTGCCAATATAGTTGATTGGTGGCGTTCATATGGTGGTAGGGCTATTGAGCTCCAAAGATTTGCTAGACGCATTGTTAGTCTTTGTGCTTCGTCCTCTGGTTGTGAGAGAAACTGGAGTACATTTGAGTTTGTGAGTATTGCCAATTTCATCCTCTAATTAATTTGTGCTCAGTTAGCACTACTGACAACTTTATTTGTTCTTTTTCCCATTCTTCTTTTCTAGATGCATACAAAGAAAAGAAATAGGTTGCTGCATAAGAGATTGGATGACATTGTATTTGTTTCCTACAACCGAAAGATGGAGACAAGGTTTCAGCTAAGGCGTGAGAAAAAAAGGGAAAATTTTTGATCCTTTGGTCATTGAGGAGTTTAATTGGGACAATGAGTAGGCTGATTCCTCCTATGTTCATCCTCAAGGTGCCCGTGGGTGTGACAATGGTAATGGCCTTACATGGGAACTTGTGGATGAAGCTGTTGGTGCATCAAGCTCGCTTCGAGGCCGCAATCTCCCTAGGAATGCCAGCAACAAGCGTGCAAGATGTGGACAGTCAAGGTCGGCTGAACATGAAGAAGACTTAGGTTTGTCCAATGAAGAAGAGGAAGATGAAGATCCACATGACGATGCTGATGTGATTGATTGTGAGCAGGATCCCAATGGCTCCAACGGTGGCAGCGAAAACATGGATGCTCCAAACATCCTTGATGAGTTTGATGATAGATATTGACTCTTGAGAGTTGGCTGCTAGCAGATTTCAAATCTGCACTAGTGTACTTTTGTGTTGCACCTGTGGACTACTTAGCATGCCATGAAACTCTAACTTTTGGTGGTTGGGATATGTTATGTAATTGTGGTTGTGGACTACTAATTATGCCACTAAGACTATCTTATGTAGTTATATTTATGAACTGCTTGTAATGTGGCTAACTATGCCTCTAAGACACTTATCTATATTTCTAGAATGTTTGTAATATGGCCAACTATGCCACTAAGACCTTATCTAAGTTTATGGGTTGATGTAATGATGATATATTGGTATTTGCTTGTGTCTTCTGTTGCTAAATCTTCTTGTTGTTGCTAAATTTCTTATTGTATTTTGTATATGCAGCTTGCTGTTTGGGAGAAGAAAAGAGAGTTCAGATCATCAAAAGGTATTTCACTATCCAGTGTTTAATCGGATTAAGTGATTAGATTACAAAGTATTTTTGTTACATAATTATATTAATAAGTCACACATGTTGAAACTTGTTAGGGGTTGTATGGCATAAGGAAAAAAGACAACTGAAAATAGGAGGATCAATGCTACATGGATTCCAAAATTAGCACCAGAAAAGTATGTATAAATGTATGTTTGTGTTGTCCTATGAAAGTTTAGAGTATGTGTATGGCGTCGCCTCGCCGCGCGCCTAACTCGCCTAGGCGTCTGAAAGCGGGTGAAGCGCCGCAGCTCGCCTTACCGCCTTAAAAACCTATGGTCATCATTATATCATGAATTGGTATCTCTGTTGATAAGTACCAAGTATGACCTGGATTTCTCTTAATTTTCTTATGTCAACACTTGTCGAGGCTTGTGCTGGTATATACGGACAAATTAGAAATTTGCACTAAAATATACAGACAACTTGAAGAAACATTTAATTTGATTAGATTGGATGATAAACAGCTCAAGATTTTAGTTTGCAGCAGTTTGATCAGGTAGTCCATCAACATATTTATGTTATTATAATAATAATTTTTCTAATTAGAATTACGTTGACAACTTAATATTTATTTATGTTGGGGGATGGAACCCTCGGCAGTGACGTCACGCAACTAACACAGGAAACAACCCTCGCGTACCCTACATACTCTCGCAAAGAGCTTAAATCTTTCGTCGCGTCCCACGGCTACTTATCCAACCTTCGGACTTTGGCTCGACCCTCGGTGGTGTTTGCTGTTTCTTGCAGGCAAGAGGCGTAAAGCACACGGTGCGTAACCCTCACTGTGTTGCACACCTTCGGAAGAGACGTCAGGCTTAATGGGCGGCAGGCGAACGCGGGCTTCGCGGCTTGAAGCGATGGTTCACGTGCCGAAGGTTAACCCTCGCGCTCCTATAAGGGTGCGCACGGACCGGGAGGCGGCGGACGCGCGGAAGGCGGGCTAGGGTTTCCACACCGCCTGTGTTTGTACGATTCTGCCCTTCCGCTGTGCAGCGCTGGGGAATCCTTCTTGTACCCTATTGTAATTCGGTCTGCACCCCTTGGCATTCCCTATAAATACCATGGGATGAACAGTGTAACGGAAAGGATATTTGGGGAGTAGAACCAGAGCGCCACTGTTCCTCATCCGCGCCTTCGCTTCTTGTCCCGTTACTTTGCACCCTTCGCTTTTGGTTCCGACGGTTGACCACCCTCGCCACTCCCCTGCACGAGTGCAGAGGTAGGGCAGGTGTGAATCCAACAGTTTGGCGCCGTCCGTGGGGATCGGAGTTCGTAATGGCCGGCAACAGAAGGGCCTCTTCAACTAGAGACCATCGCACGACTAGAGAGGCCAGGACGACCAATCAACCCATCGAAGAGAATGTTGAGCCTTTGGGAGCGGAAGAAGTCGCCCCGGAGACAGAGGTCCCGGACCCTCACGCCCGGCTGGTACCACAGCCGCACCCACACACCTCCGAAGAAGGTGAGGGAGGAGACGAAGAAGAGTTGGGCCTCGAGGCCTTGGAAAGACTTCAAGCTGAATTGCAGGAGAAAAAAAGGCGCTTAGACCAGCTTGAAAGGCATAACCGGCTGCTCCTCATCAGGCAAAAGGCAGATGAAGCAAGAGAGCAGCTTCGCCGAATGGAGGAGTCCCTCGCAGCAGCCGAGGCCGAAGCTGAGGAATGGAATGATAGGCAAATGCCGCCACTCCAAGAGGAGAATGTCGAGCAGGGTCAGGGCAACGCCCGTCAACCACCACCACCAAATTACCAAAACAACCCATACCCTGAGAGACCACCAAATTTTCGCCAACTCCACCCAGATGAGAGAGAGCCAAACCTTCGCAACTAGTGGAGGGCCCAACAACACCAGATGCCCTACGACCCAAGATCACCACTCTCCCAGATACTGCAAACCCAACTCTGGCCACCATGCTACAATCCACAAAATCTACCTCGTTATGACGGACTTACTGACCCTCGCCAATTCATAACGAGTTATGAAGCGGCAGTGGCCGCAGCAGGGGGAGATGAATCAACAATGGCGAAGTCCTTCGTAATCATCCTTCGTGACATCGCGCAGACTTGGTACAGCAACCTCCGCCCCGGAACCGTGGATTCCTGGGCCAACCTCAGAGACAAGCTCTGCACAAACTTCAAGGGTATCACAGCAGCCCCATCAAACCCCATCGACTTGTTCAACTGCAAACAAGAAGAGCGTGAACCATTACAAGACTACAGGCGAAGGTTCATCCAGATCAGAGCAAGAACCCCGGGGATGTCCGACGAGGCCGTTATCCTTGCAGCAGTCAGCGGTCTGCGTCCAGGCCCATGCTCTTCAAAGTTTGCCAGGAAGCCGGCAAACTCAATAGAGGAGCTACATGAAACAATGGAAAGATACTGTAGAGCAGACATGGATTTCAGATCAAAGTCAGACGCCCGAAGGGCACAGCAGAAACCACTGTCGAGGCCCCAAGCAAGAGAAAACAACCCTCGCCAAGAGCCGAGTAATATCGGCGCAATCAACAAGACATGTTCACCTGAAGACCACAATAGGGGCACTCAACCTTCGGGCAACCGAAATCCGCATGGGTTCCCACCCCGCTTGACCAAAGAAACCAACAAAAGGACCCGGTCAAAATGTACTGCCATTTTTGTGGGCCAGGTAAGGGGCACACAACCAAACAATGCGAGTGCTTCGCCAAGGGAAAAGAATACTAGGAGTCCAAAATAACCACATCAGCAGAAAACAGAACAATCAATCATACCAGAAAGTCAAACTTCAACCCAACCCACCCCCAATACCAATACACCCCTATCAACTACGACCTACCTTCGCACCAACCTTTCTATGCACACCACCCCCATTACAATCATACCCCTTTCCATCCCACCACCGTTCCTCCACGCCAAAACGCACCATACACCGTTTCTTTCCCAGCAACCCCTCAAACCCAACCCAACCAGCAAGCAACCAACGCTTTACCACCACCGCCCCCAATACCAGCTTTGCCAGCCCCCCAACTTGTCAAAGCCGAATCCCAAACCCAAACAACAATCAACAACCCAACATCAACCTTCGGCGTAATCCTCGCCATCACGGGAGGCTCCAATGAAGATCATGGCAACAAAAGGCAAAGGAAAGAACATACTAGAAGAGTGCACCACGTCGCCGTCGAAGGACCGCACAAATTTGGGCGATGGTCCCACATCCCAATAACCTTCGATTCCGGTGACATGAAGTTGAGGGATTACCCTCACACTGACGCTATGGTGATCGAAACCAATCTAGCAGGGTGGACAGTCACCAAAATCCTGGTCGACACAGGAAGCTCTACGGACATTCTATTCGCCTCAACCTTCGATAACATGAAGCTTGACAGAAATCTCTTGCAACCCGCTGGTAACCCCCTATACGGCTTCGGTGGTCAGCAAGTAAGAGCCATTGGGAAAATCTCCCTGCCCGTAACCTTCGGAGACCAAGTGAACTGCAGAACAGAGCACATAACCTTCGACGTGGTTGACATGTTCTATCCTTAGAATGCAATTTTTGGCCGAGGGGTCACCAATGCCTTCAATGCAGTCATTCATCCTGCATACCTTTGCATGAAGCTTCCTGCTCCGAAGGGGGTTGTTGCAGTATACGGAGATCAAGACGTGGCAAGAGCCGCTGAGGGGACAGTAGCACCTGGGCAACGCAATGTCCACAATTTAACAAAGCCTCCAACAACCAACCTCGGCAGCAAAGGTGAAGCAAACTATGACCAAACAAGAGCTTCGCCCAAAGAAGAAACCAAACAAATCCAGCTCTTCGAGGGTAATTCCGAAAGAAAAGTAATCATCTCAGCCCACCTCGACACTCAGGCAGAAAATAACCTTGTCCGTTTTCTCAAAGAAAACTCAGACACCTTCGCTTGGTCTGCGGAGGACCTCAAGGGCGTGAACAGATCTTTGATTGAGCATAGCCTGAACATAAAACAGGGGTATCGTCCAGTAAAGCAAAAGCTCCGCAAAATGTCAGAAGAAAGGAAAGAGGCAGCGAGGGCAGATGTAAAAAGACTTTTGGATGCAGGGGTCATCCGCCCCGTCAAATATCCATCCTGGCTCTCAAATGTGGTCCTAGTCCAGAAAAAGAACAAGAAGTGGAGAATGTGTGTAGACTTCACGTGCTTAAACAAAGCTTGCCCGAAGGACGATTTCCCTCTACCAAACATAAACACCTTGGTAGACAGAGCAGCTGGTTGTCAGATGCTTTCTCTCCTTGATTGCTTTTCGGGATACCATCAAATCTGGATGCACGAGGATGACGAAGAAAAAACAAGCTTCATCACACCCTCGGGCACCTTTTGTTTCCGAAGAATGGCAGAAGGCTTAAGAAATGCAGGTTCTACCTTCGCTCGCATGACTTCCGACGTCTTCAAAGACGAGCATGCCATCTCCGCTTATGTCGATGATCTGATAGTTCAAAGCCAACAAAGAGAAAATCACATATCAGATCTGGCGAGAGTCTTCAACAACCTTCGGTCTGCCGGGTTGAAGTTGCATCCCGAAAAATGTATCTTCGGAGTCAGCGAAGGAAAACTCCTAGGCTGTATTGTCTCATCAAGGGGGATAGAAGCAAACCCAGAGAAAATTGATGCCATCATCAATATGGAACCACCAACGAACAAAAAAGCAGCTCAGCGATTGTCAGGACGCTTAGCAGCACTCAGCAGGTTCATCTCCAGATCAGTTGAGCGAGGGTTACCTTTCTTTGAAACTCTGAGAAGCAACGCTCCTTTCAATTGGGGACCTCGACAAATAAAAGCCTTCGAGGATTTGAAAAAATACCTCACCAACCTGACCGTCTTGACCAGCCCAAACAAAGGAGACCTTCTACTACTGTATGTCGCAGTTTCACCTCATGCAACCAGTGCAGTGCTGATCAAAGAGCTGCACGAAAACAGCAAAACCAGGCAGGCCCCAATCTACTATGTGTCAGAAACCCTCGAAGGCCCAAAGTGAAGGACCGAGAGTGCTACCAGAAAGCAACCAGAGGGAGGGTGAATGGGAGCTTTAAAATTCCTTTCGGAAACTTATCGCCACTGTCCCTGAGAATCAACCCCAAAAGCAAACCGATGCGCGTGATGTCCACGACCCAAGAGAATGGGTGGATATTCCCTAGGAACACAGCGGGACACCACAAAAGATCCCTCGTCCAAGTTCACGCAGGTCAACTAGTGACAGGATGAACTTTGGGTAACCTCAACCTCTCCCGAGCAACGCGAGAGGGATTCAGGCTATTTTGTAAAATGAGAAGCTCGATTTCTGAAGAGCACGAAGTCAGGAATCCAACGCAACAAGCGGATCTCAAATTGAAAGTCGGACGAACAAACTGCGAACGAAAAACGTGCAGAACAACACTGATCGGACTCTGCCTGCGTCCGGTCAAGCACCACCGGACGCGTCCGGTCGTGCAAAAACTGATTTGGGACCTTACTGTTTCTGACCGGACTCTCAGAGGAGGTGCGTCCGGTCAGGCGTCCAGAGTCCGATCGAAACAAACAAAAACCGGAAACAGTAACGCAGTCGAGTCCGGTCACTGAGCCAAGCGAGCGTCCGGTCAGTCACAGGAAAAATGCGGTGAGCATTCAACGACCGGACGCACGGGGTCAGCGTCCGGTCCGCCCGTGCCCAGCGTCCGGTCACTTCAACTCAGCACCGTTCGTCCACCGATTCGACTCAATCTCACCCAAAACGAATCCTCTAGGGATCAAACTTGGTGAGAAGAGTCACAAGGAGGATAGTGAGCTACTCCTAGGAGATCATGGCTCGAACCTATCTCCAAATTGATGAATCGAAGAATTTCGGGGGAAAGGAGAAACACTTGACCCAAAACAAAAATCAACCGATCTACTAGCTCGTGAGGTTAGAGGTGAATTCCTTCGGTGGAAAGAAGTGCCTCACGATCTATAACAACTTGGTTCAAACGGATTTGCAAGAAGCGCACCGAACAAAGAGATCGGTCGACGGGAAAAACATGGAGAAAAGCAACCCGTGAAGAATAGAAACAAAACACGAATCACAACCACGAATTTGCAACCGTGCAGCTACCACACGCTACAATAGTGAGATTACGGTCTCACTTCCTCAAAATTTCACGGGCACAGAGGTATTGTTCTCTTCTCTGTGGATCTTAGTTCGCTACAGCAGAGGATGGGGAGAGCAGGAAACCCTAGAAGCAAAGAGCAAAAATGACTGAGATAAAATAGGAGGAGGGTGTCTCCCTCTACTTATCCTAATTCTATTTCCTACTCTACCCCTCTCTAATTACAGAGCGAGCCAGCTAAACCCTAGGGTTATTCTGGACCAACTCAAGATAGCTGGTGATCCGACGGCCATGCCCGCACAACTGGTAGCGTTGCCTCGACGCAACCTCACCGATTGCCGCCACGTGCTGCCACCGCTCCGCTCGTCCTTTTCCTGGACTTCGCCCCCGGTTTTGAGGCCCAAACCAGGAAACCAGCCTTCACGACCAACCCCCAGTTTTGAGGCCCAAACCGGGAAACCAGCCGACCGTAGCCTGAGTTTTGTGGCCCAAACTCAGCAAACCCGCAGCACCCAGGTTTTGAGGCCTAAACCTGGAAACCATCCTCAGCCCGAGTTTTGTGGCCCAAACTCAGAAACCATCAGCGCCCAGGTTTTGAGGCCCAAACCTGGAAACCGTCCACTCGGTAGTTTTTCTGTGGCTCAACCACCAAACCGAAGCTGTAGAGGGGATGCACCGCCCGTGCACCCCGTCCACCGACATGTATCCCCAAGTCCTCGACTCGAGCAGCACCATGCCCGCAAGTCTTCGCTCGTCGCTGTCCCAGGCTGCCAGCCACCACAGCTGATCCTCGGGCCACCGGTCCCTCAGTCCAAGCCTCACGTCCGCCCTTCGCCACTCTCGGTCCATCGGCACGGCATGTCTCTACTTGACCTTCACCTTGCCTCTGATCCCTGTATCCGTGCTCGACACCTGCACAACACAAGCCAAAGAACATGCGATCAAACCCGTTGACAATCACTCATCACTCGAGACTCGGCATACACCCATGTATCTGCAATCTCCCCCTTGATGAGTGCATTGTCAACTACACACACACAAATCACAATGAAATAGAAGGAGGAAGAAAGGAGAGGAGAGAACTCGACCAAATGACCTAAAAGCATAGCAAAGCCGAAGAAGGTCAAGTGGAAAGAGCAAGACAGCTTGGTCCCCAAAGACATGGGCAACGGCTCGACGCGACCAAGCAAAGCAAAGCTAGCCCTCAAGAAGAGGTAGAACAGGCTCAACACCGCTAGCAAGTACCAATTGATAAATCGAAGCAAAATGCTAGTCCCTCAAGATAGAGGCACAGAGGCTCAACACAACTAGCAAGAAAGCTCGATACCAAAACCTTACGGCCAACAAGAAGCAAAACTCGCCCTCGAATAGTGCACACAACCAGGAAAACTCCCCCTTGGTTCAACTCGGAAAGCTCAAGATTTGAAAAATTTTCTCCCCCCTTAGTTGAACATAGAAGGGCACTCATGATTTGTCAAATTTCTCCCCCTTAGTTGAAAATGCACCATCAAGCAAATGCACCATCGTGTAAAATCTCTCCCCCTTAGAGAATGCACCATCAAAAGTGCCAGCAAGTCAATTTCTCCCCCTTCCAAAATGCATATGAGTCAAAATGCAAGTTAGTAGCTTCAGGAATATAGTCAATAGAATGCAAGGATGCTCTACACAGTATAACTCCAATGACTCAACATCATCCATAAACCGCTAGCAAAGGCTCAAACTGATCACTATATACGAAATATGAACATCTGAGCAAAGTGAGCAGTTTCAGCCAAAAAGGTATTCACCATCAAAATAGCACTACACATGTATAGACAGGAAAACAAGCAAGTGCTAATCATGTATACAAGGTGAACTACCCCTAGCAAAGTTCAACCATCATGCTATAGAAAGAAGCATAACTTGTGATTGCAATTTTAGATCGGAGTTGCAGCGGTGAAATAGCACAAGTTCAGAATTTAGCATGTGATTGCGAGAGGTTGAAAGCTTGTCATTGCCTAACTTTTCAACCGAGCGAGGCCTATGCAGATGCAATCAGAAGCTTAAAGCATCGGTTTCGGTCATACACTACACGGCTCAAGTTTAACTCAAAGTGCAATGAGAAACAGTCTCGATACCGTGATGTGTTGACAAGCAATCCCATCTCGATCTTTTCATTTCACTTAAAAACTTGGTTCAAATTTTATTGACAGAATATGACATACCAAGCAAGTGAATGACTCAGAACTAGAGACA
This sequence comes from Coix lacryma-jobi var. lacryma-jobi, assembly GCA_009763385.1. Classification (NCBI taxonomy): domain Eukaryota; kingdom Viridiplantae; phylum Streptophyta; class Magnoliopsida; order Poales; family Poaceae; genus Coix; species Coix lacryma-jobi. The sequence goes on along the minus strand of CM019828.1, from coordinate 143,708,077 downwards.
TAGCAACCTAGCATATATGAAAAGCACGAGTGAATTCAACACATCCTACACGTGCTAGTTGCATATCTCAATGGTGAACATTTTCAGATTTTATGTTCATTTAGCAAATTCACCATTTCAAAATAGCTCAGCTCACAACATGTATAAGGGATCAGAAGGAGCATAAGCTACAAGCGTCATATAGCATCAGAGCATACTAAACAGAGCATAGTTACATTCTAAAGATTATATACATGAAGCTCAGAATGTAAAAGCGTATGCTGAAATGCAAAAGACTAAGCTAAAGGAAAATAAGACAAACGAAAAATAGTCAGTCTATTAAACAAGAACCAAAATGTTTCCCCCATCTAAAAGGGGAAACACACACCAAGCTCACCTCTCAACCTAGCAAAAGTTGATTGGTCCAAAGGCTTGGTGAAAATATCAGCCAACTGATGATGAGTATTGACATGGCGAAGGTCGATATCACCCTTCTCATAGTGGTCTCGCAGAAAATGAAAGCGCACATCAATGTGTTTGGTCTTCGAGTGCAACACGGGATTCTTAGCAACGCTAATAGCACTCGTGCTTTCACAAAGCAAAGGAACACGAGAAAAGCTCATACCAAAATCACGCAAAGTGGCCATCATCCAAAGTAACTGGGAACAACAGCTAGCCGCAGCAACATACTCAGCCTCCATTGTAGACTGGGCGACACTAGACTGCTTGCGAGAAGACCACGATACAAGAGAAGAACCAATAAACTGGCAAGTCCTAGAAGTGGACTTGCGATCAATACGGCAACCAGCAAAATCGGCATCAGAATAACCGTAAAGGGAGAGGGTGGAGGAAGCAGAATACCAAATCCCAAACTCAGGAGTGAAGCATAAGTACCTCATAATGCGCTTGACTGCCTGACGGTGAGAAGTGTGCGGCGACGACTGAAATCGCACGCACAGACTTACCGCGAACTGGATGTCCGGGCGTGTCGCCGTCAGGTACAGCAGCGACCCGATCATACTCCGGTACTCCTTCTGGTCCACTGCTTCTCCATCCACATCCGCATCCAGGGCCGCCGTGGTCGGCATGGGTGTTGGAAGAGGCTTGGCTTCACCCATGTCGAACTTCTTCAGGATGTCCTTGGTGTACTTGCCCTGGTGTACGAACGTCCCCTCTCGGGATTGCTTGATTTGCAACCCAAGGAAAAACGTCAACTCGCCCATCATGCTCATCTCAATCTCCCTGCTCATAGTGTCTGCAAACTTGGCAACCAAAGCGTGAGAAGAACCACCCAAAATGATATCATCCACGTAAATCTGAACCAAGAGTGTGTCATTGCCTTGCTTGAGGAGAAAAAGCGTTTTATCCACACATCCCATTTTTAACCCCTTAGCAAGCAAAAAGGTTTTCAACCTATCATACCAGGCTCTAGGGGCTTGTTTCAAACCATATAAAGCTTTGTGAAGTTTAAAAACATGGTTTGAAAACTTGGAATTTTTGAAACCGGGGGGTTGTCTCACATACACCTCCTCTTCTATGTAGCCGTTTAAGAAGGCACTCTTGACATCCATTTGAAAAAGTTTGAAACCTTTGGATGCGGCAAAAGCCAAGAGTATCCTAATTGCCTCCAAACGAGCTACAGGAGCAAAAGTCTCCTCATAGTCTATTCCCTCCTTCTGACTATACCCCTGGGCAACTAGTCTGGCCTTGTTTCTCACAACACGGCCATCCTCTCCTTGTTTGTTTTTGAAAACTCATTTTGTCCCAATAGGGTGACACTCAGGAGGAAGAGGAACCAAAACCCAAACCCGATTTTGCTCAAAATTTTCTAACTCCTCATGCATGGCATTGACCCAATCTGGATCAGATAAAGTGTGTCCAACATCTCGGGGTTCAAAATCAGCAACAAATGCAGAATGAGCAAAGTGAGAGATTTGTTGTGACCTTGACCGAGTGACACGTTCGCCGATGCTGCCGATCATCTGTTGAGGCGGGTGTTGGCGCTGGATGTGTCGTGGCGCCTCCCGAGCTGATGTAGCCTCCCCCTCAACAGCAGCTGGTGCCTCCTCGGGTACAAAGGGTACCGCTCGAGGTGGCGGATCCCACGGCCCCCAAGAGGAAGAAGTGTCGGGGCCGTGAGTCGTAGTAGAGGCCGCTCCTTGCGGCACAGCAGGTGGAGGGGGTGCTGGAGCATGCATACCTTCAGCACCCTCATCCTCGTCATCAAAAAGAGGCTCACCAACCTCATGATCACCTGCACGCTCAAAACGAGAAGAAGGACAAACCATGGTCTCGTCGAAGGTGACATCTGATGTCTCCATGACTCGGTTAGTGTCAAGGTTAAGTACACGATAAGCTCGAGTATGAGTGCCATAACCCAAAAACACACCGTCAGAAGAGCGAGACTCAAATTTGTCCAGGTTGTCTTTCTTAAGTATGAAACAGTGGCAACCAAGGACTCTAAAATAACTCACCTTGGGCAGTTTTCCAAAACGCAACTCATAAGAAGTCTTTTTCAAGAAAGCTCGGAGAAAAATGCGATTGGAAATGTAGCATGCAGTGCTCATAGCTTCGGCCCAATATCGCCTACGAGTCCTATGCTCATCAAGCATCGTCCTGGCCATCTCTACAAGGGTCCGATTCTTCCTCTCTACAACACCATTTTGGGCGGTGTGTAGGGAGAAGAAAATTGATGCTCTAAACTCAAAGAGTTACAAAACTTCTCAAAATCCAAATTCTTGAATTCGGAACCATTATCACTCCTAATAGCTCGCATCGAGTTCAAAGGGAACTCGTTCTGAAGACACAAAATCAGATTGTGAGCAAAGGAGAAAGTCTCGGTCTTCTCAGCTAAAAAGAAGACCCACGAATATCTCGAAAAGTCGTCAACAACAACAAGCACATACCGCTTCCCCCCAACCGAGCTCACCCAAGCCGGACCAACATGGTCCATGTGCAAAAGCTCTCCAGGGCGCTTGGTCATGATCTGAGTCACTAGATGGTGGGGAGCGGCAACCATCTTCCCATGTCTACAAGAATGGCAAACAAGATCCTTCTCCATGGATAACTTGGGCAATCCTCGGATTAGGCCAAGTGAACTAAGCCTTGCAAGCAAGTCAAAGCTTAAATGTCCAAGTCTCCTATGCCACTTCCAAAGATCAGAGGAGGAAGGTCCAGCCACAAGACAACGAGAAATGCCAAAAGACTCTGAGAAATTCGCACGAAAGACTTTTCCAAAGGGCAAAATCATACAAACAAGATTGCCCTGAGGATCCAAAATACGACTGAGATTCGGTTTAAAACGAATCTCATAGTCATCATCAAAGAGTTGCGAAACAGAAAAAAGGTTAAAATGCAAGTTAGAAACAAGAGCAACATCGCGCAACACAAAGTGCTCATTAACTCGCACCGACCCACGAGACAAAACCTTAACTTTGCTATTATCGCCGAAGGTGATAAACTCCTTTCCGGCGACTGGACTAAGACTGGAGAACCACTTGGCGTTTCCGGTCATGTGCCTCGAGCAACCGGAATCCACCAACCAAACGCCCTCCAATCGTTTTACCTACATCAATAAAAAGACAAAGGGTGAGCATACGGTCCAACACTGGGGTTAGTGAAGTAGGGAGAATACCAGTGTTGGGCCGGCTGCTCAAAAGAACGGTTAGCAGAAAAACCATTCCTAGCACGCCTACGGGGAAAGCGATCACCACGCTGAGGAAAACGTGGTCCACTAAGGGAGGAGCGTCCATCGCGATACTCAAAACGCGGTGGGGGAAAACGCTCAACTACAAAACCACCGCCACGGGGTCCATAGCCTACAACTGCAGGCTCCCGCCGGGCACGACCTCCTCGTGGCCTAGGCCTAGGAACTTGAGGTTTTGGACCTCTAGGCCTAGCAGCATGCCTCTGAACATTCGGCACATGTACATCATGAAAAGGATGGTACATGTCCGGGTTGTTCATCTCCCTTGCACGGCGCACCTCTCTCTTGCGCCGAAAGCAAAACTCACTCAAGTGTCCATCTCGCCCACAGTGCTCACAATGGTACCTCACCGCTCTCATTGGGGGTTGTTGGTACTCACGGTTGTGGGTTTGGATCACTTTGCCCTTCTGTGGCATAAGCTCCTCCTGGATAGGTGGCATTGTGTCCAGCTTGTTCTTCAGGTGGTTAGGTTTGGGATGCCACACTTGGTTCTTGGGTGGAGCTCTCGGAGGTTCCTCAAACACTCCGTCCTTGGTGTTAGGCTTAGGAGGCTCTTTGGGTGGAAGCTTGGTAAGCTTGGGAATAGTGGTGGAGTTAGGCTTCTCACATGGGTTTAGACCACTCGACTCCCCAATCTTTCCAAAAGAAGAGATATCAACACCCGGAGCAAAACCAACACCAGGACCTCCAGCAGCACGCTTAAACTGCGCGATCATCATCCCAAGCTGTGGCTCATTACATGATACCCATGACAAGATGGTCCGAAGGTATGTGTTTTCTTCCTCGGTTTGCATCTTGCCATGCTTCACATTGGCAATCTCCATCTCCAAACCTTCGCACAAAGCGCACCTAGCCACACAAGTGCTACCCGAGCTGGCCTTCTCAAGAGACTCAATCTTGGCATTCTTCTCTGCCAGCTCAGATTGCAAGACAGGACAAGTCTTGCACGGACCCAACAACATGGGCGTTGACACTCCTTAATGGATTCACTCTAAGAATGAGTCACATGAAATAATAAACTAGTGAAAGCACAAAAGAGTGTACGGGACACTACTAACTCCACTTAACATCAAGTTGTCATCCCCAACATGAAGCTAGCAATGTAATTATATCAGGGCACTGGATTTTAGAGATAGATATTTACCCGCAAGTGCATAGATAAACATACCCGTTGTAGAGCATTTCACCCAAGCTAGTCTCAGGTATCGTTATTTATATTTTAGCCTAGAGACTAATCAATTCAAGATATGATGGTATTATAAGGACTAAACAGTATTTAATATGGCACACACTTATAGCAAGACTGATAACACACTAACTACTATGAACAGGAATCGGGTACAGAGTAAAGGATATGGTAAATAATTGATAAAGGATAACAGAGATCAGATCAATCAAGGATAAACTTAGAACAGTATTGCCTAGTAAGATGATGATTACAACAGGTATTAATAAGGAACATTCCTAAGTTATTCTAATTACAAGTCATAGCATACATTGATTAGTGCAATTATATTTGGGAATCATTGGCTAGGTCACATCATATTTATAATCAAGAGGCAACTCCATAGCTAAGGTGTTAAACAAAGTAACCCTTAAACCATGAGTTAACTGAGCCATACTGAACACTATATTCGGGAGGTGGAATACAGAGGACTCAACAGGTCTGTCACACCCGCGATCTACCACTCTATCCGGAACATAGGACGCATTCACAGATAAATAATGTATAAGCACCATGCCTACACAACATTCATCACTCACCCGTTGTATTTTAAGATGAGCGTTATACGAACATGAGTATAAACATAAAGATGAACTATCTATGCCAAATATATAATCAAAGCAAACTATAAGCATTATAACTAAGAATATAATCATTGATGTCTTAATCATATCAATTGTATTGCTATCTAGAACACAATAATGAACAATAAGGTGAAGTAGATCATCGAGAAGAACTAAAGTATGAACTAGAACATTAACTAGAACAAGATTATGAACTAGAAGATGAACTAGACGATGAACATGAACTAGACGATGAACTAGAACATAAACAATGAAGAACAATGATGAACTAGAAGAGCAATTATGAAATAGATCCATAATGTTAATACAAGAGAGAAGATCTTGGGTTTACCGAGCCTTCTCGTGACTAGATCAGGAATCCAAGCGAAGCTTGCCTCCTCTAATCCTATTCTATCTACTAATCTAGGTGGATGTAGTCCTAAAGCTTCCGATTGATCTCCCTCTGGTTGGTCTAACCCTAATGAATGAATTGCCTGAAACCCTATTGCCTAGAGAGGGGGGTCAGGGGTCTGTTTATATAGCCCTGGGCGATGAATCGTGGCCCTTGGATCAAACCGACTTGAGGTACGGTCGAGATGCATCCTGGAGGCCGGTGGAAGTAGCTTGCAGAGGACGGAAGCGTGGGAGCTCCCTGGCCGACCGACCGGTGGGCCCTGTGGGACCGGTCGGTCCCACAGGTCGGCCTCTGGTGGTGTCCTTCCTTGTGGTGTCTTCTTACGTCCTCTGGAGTCTTCTAGAAGTATCCCGACGTGGCGGTTGCGTTATCTCCCGTCGGTTTCCTTCTATGGGAAGCTATTGGTGCTAATTTCCTGGTTTAGTCCCTGCAGAATCATAACTCACCAAAACTCATGGAATATTGTCAGATGAAACCCTAAACCTTTGTTGGTGATCATATTCTTGCCCTTTTCATATTTATTTATCTCTTAATTATGATAGTTAACCAGTGTCAACAACTCCCCCAAGCTTACCTTTTGCTAGTCCCTTAGCAAACACTTCATGATGAATCTGGAACTGTTACTATGCCACCACATATGTTAAAACAAAAATCTTCCTTGGTTTAGAGTTAAGTATTCTGACTTTCTCATATTACCTTTAACTATGGAGCTTTTGCCTTCACCTGGGTCTTTAAACAATTGATAGACAGAACAATCAAGTTAAGCACTGTATCTCTAACTCTTTGATCAACCTTCATTCTGGAGTTTTTTTATATTTTCAAATGAAAATCAGAGATTCCTTTGTATGATACTCTCAAATCGCTCTTTTATATTTTATGATTCCTTACTGATGCACTTTTCCTTCTTTCTATGGATAAATATCTGGAGCTTTAAGAAGTGAAAAGCATATCTTACCAAGTCAAAGTTCAAAGTTTAGGAAGAAAGATGTCATACTCATAGATCAAGATCTTAGAAAATTTGAAATTTGTCATCTCTTGCTGGCATATTGTAATTAGAGGAACCATGGGCTATCATTCTTTTTCTCATACTCTTATCATAACTTTCTTCTATTTTTTTTCTTTTCTTTGAGGTAGTCGGACACTTGTCCCTTTTTGTTTCCTCCTTTGATATTTTTGCATAGCCCATGCCTCTAACACAATACTACTTTGGAAGAGTGAATCTTTTAATAAAACATTCTTGATCTCTAGAGCATGATAAATTTCTCAACCATAACTAAAAACTTAGAACAAAGCAAGTAGCCTTATCTTAAAATTATATTAATGGCTCTAGGTAGGAATTCATGTGATGTCATACAGGATCTCATCATGTGTTTTTTAATCTTTTCAAAGTGTAAATCTCCAGAACTCTAGTATCTCTAGGAATCAGATAAACAGCAGCTCAAACCTCTTTATATCATGTCTCACAATTATCTAGACTTTAGATCAAGCATTTGTCATCCACAGGTTTTAGGTTCAGAGTTTATTCAGAACAACTCTGTCTAAAACTCAAGAAAATTTAAGTTTAAACACTAGGTACTAAAAAGGAATTATAGCAGAGCAATTGTTTATTATTTTTATTATGAGAAAAATTAATCTTTTATCCACCTAGACATTTATTCATCATATAATCTCTTTATTTGGTTTTGTAAAAGTTATTTATCTTTTTAGGAATTTCTATATATTTATTGACCTGATCTAACTAAATTGAACTAATAGGTAATGATACTTATCGTGGTAACTGAGGGTGCTCTCCCCCAAGCTGGATCTTGACTTATTCTGTCACACCCCAATTTTAAGGATAAAACTGAGGCGGAAGACTCATGTGTGCCCAGGAAACAATCACACACATAAGTAGACAAATTACATGAGTGGCATCATCACAGTGTTTATTACATCGCGATAGTATTCAAAACAGAGTCTTACAACATACTGAAACACAGATCACAGAACTTGTACACAAACTAAGCCACAGGGAAACGTCGACTGGGGGAGCAGCTAGCCTAGAAGTCTTCAGGAAAGTCGCCAACTGCACCTTCATCTGTTACCCATCCGGGATTTTGCCCAAAAAGAAGATAAACAACAAGCGTAAGTACTTCTCGTACTTAGCAAGCTAACATAGGGTTCATGAGGCTCAAAAAGGCTGACACTGTCTGACTGCAGTTAGCTTTTATGTTGGCAAAGTTTTAACATTAAGGTAAACGAATATTGTGCTTAACCCTTAAACCATGATCCATTTGTCCAACAAAGGTAAGATATGACATCATAAAGTACCAACAACATAAAGTAACAATTGTTAAGTTTCATAGTTCCGCTAGTTTTCCGGGCCGCTCGTGACCGTGAGCACGGCTGTTATAACAGTTTTACACTCTGCAGAGGTGGTGCATCTTTACCCACAAGCCGTGTTACCCTTGTGCCCGAGGCGGCCAACCTCTTGATCCACTTCCGAGGTAGATCGGCAGGGCACACTATGAAGCCTTTCGCTGGTTCGTCTAACTGGTCAGGGCCGCTAGGTTTCCTTGGCAGGCAGATGTAGCAACCCCCCTTTTCTATGGCACAAGGCCATCGCAGCTATACACATAGAAACAGGAGCAGCCCTACACCCAAAGTGGCAAGCCCCTTTTGCGCCCTTTCGGGTCACCGCTGCCATATTAGACAAGGTCCAGTTTACTGAGCTAAAACCAGAGCCATATAGCACTCATGGTAGCACTGTCAATCCCAGCTTTTGCTAACAGCAAGCTTTATTAACCGTTTAACAACATATCATCATGAGAACACATTCATCATAGGACTGGATCGATTATAAGTCAGTTAGCACTAGCAAAGCTACCCATATGCATATATCCCACGGGAACAAGAACATCACAGACCACAAAGCTAAGTGGGTTTTCTAAGGTTGCTCAGTTGGACACATGCATAAATGAGTGATTAAAGTAAAGTGTATAGGTAAACAAGGAGATCCCATGCTAACTTGCCTTGGTTGTCGAAAGGTTGATCTTCCTGCTGGTCACTGAACGAGGGGTCCTGGTCGTACCACACCGACTCACCGTCTACTCGGTCGCAAACATCACCACGCATTCCAGGTGCAAACATACACGATGCAAACAGAGCTATTATTAGAACAATACACCAAACAGTATTAAACTGAAATAAAACTTTGATAAAACAGAAGTACGCATCTCTACGATCACAACAAGTTTTGGTTCATCGAAAACGGAGTTACGGCGTGAAAGATACGGCCGAAACGGTATATATAAAGCCCTAAACAAGATTAACTTGGACCCTACATCTAAACTGTCCAAAACCGACCAACAGGGACATAAACGGGTAGAGCACTAAATTACGAAGCTAACGCAATTTGAACGGATCAAATCGGAGCTAAAACGTGAATTTTATAAGCAAAACAAGGTAGTGGCATTTCTGTAAATACACTGAAAAGCATTTGAATTGAAATCGGAAATTTTAATTGAATTTAAATCAAATTTACAGACGGCTGTGACCGCGCCTCGTTTCACCGAAACACAGGGGCCTGGTACAAGTTTTATAAGGCACAGGGAATAGTGGAAAAGGAGTGCGGGTTGGTTCCTCCCGGCTTCTCCAGGGGCTCTTTAGCAAAGATGCCACCGAAGGGGTACGGGTGATCCTCGGCCGCCGGATCGGAGATGGGCGGCTCGGATTAAAACCGGGGGCCGGGTGCGCTAGCGGGCGGCCGACGGCGCGCACTGGCCGCGGCGTCACGGCGCTCCGCGACGTCGTGCGCGGCTCCGCCATGGTCGAAGTCACGGAGCTCGCGGGTTCGGGCATAGGGTCCATCACAGGCCCAAACCAAGCGCATGGAGGAAAGCGGAGCACCAGGGGGGGTTCTCACCGCGGTGAAAGGGACGGCGGGGAGGCGCTGACGGCGGCGGACGGAGGAGACCGAAGCTCGGCGGCCGGCGAGGATCTGCTCAAGGGAGACGGCGGCGGTTAGGGCCAAGCCAGGCGAAAGAGAGGGAGGGAGATGGATCGGCAACTTCACCGAGGCGCGGCGGAGCTCGGAAGAGGATGAAATCGGCCCGGGCGGCGCCGAATCGGCAGATCGACGGCGGCGGGCGACGGCAAGGCGGCGGGTGCTCGGCACGGATGCTCGGGAGCTCGGTTGTGCGTCGCTGCGGGAGTGGGAGAGGGGAAAGAAGGAGCGGGGTGCGGCCGCATCTACTAAATGGATGAGGAGGAGGGCGAGGTCGTGGGAGTGGCGCCGCACGACGCGCGGGAGACGCGGGCGCGACGGTTGCCTGCTCGTTCGAGCTCGGCCGGCGCGTGCGAACGGGAAGAGGAAAACGCCGACAGGTGGGGACGGGAAGTCAGAGAGAGAGGAAGGGAGAGCGCGGCGGTTCGCGCGGCGCGGCGCGAGCAGGCCGGCCCACGGGCCGCGCAGCGAAGAGAAGAAGGGAGGGAAGGGACGGCCCAGCGCGGGGAGGAGAGGGGAAAGGAGGGCGCCGGCGGGTGGGCTGCCCGGGTGGTTGGGCCGCAAGCAAGGAAAGGAGAAGGGGGAGGGAAAGAAGCTGGCGGGCTGGACCTCAGGCCAATACGGGCCGAAAACAAGAGAAGGAGAGAGGGAGAAAAATGAAATCCTTTTTCATTTGTTTCAAAGCATTTCAAAACCATTCCAAAAGAAGTTTGAAATCAAACTAAATTTTAACAAAAACCAGTCACTCCAATAAATCCAGTGCATCAGCATGATTGCATAAACATGTTGCCACTTTTATTTTAATTCAACAAAAATTTATTTACTCTAGGTTAAATGCCCACAAAAACATAATTAAACCATTTTCACCTATTTTGTTTTGGAGAAATTTTTAGGGTGTTACAACTCTACCCCCCTTAAGATGAATCTCGTCCTCGAGATTCGACTGGAGCTTACTCAAACAACTGGGGATAAGACTTCCGAAGATCTTCTTCTCTTTCCCAGGTAGCTTCTTCTTCTGTATATCGGTTCCACTGAACCTTGCACATCTTGATAACTCGGCTCCTGGTAACTCTTTCTGCTGTCTCCAAGATCTTGACAGGGTACTCTTCGTAAGTGAGATCCTCTCCTATCTTGATCTCTTCCAGGGGAACTTGCTCTTCAGGCACTCTCAGGCATTTCTTTAGCTGAGAAACATGGAACACATCATGAACACCTGACAGCCTCTCAGGTAACTCGAGCTGATAGGCCACTTCTCCACGTCTGGCCAAGATCCGGAAAGGACCTATGTACCTGGGTGCCAACTTTCCTTTCATGTTAAACCTCTTTACGCTTCTCATGGGTGACACTTTCAAATACACATAGTCTCCCACTTTGAAAACTAAATCCCTCCTGCGAGTATCTGCATAACTCTTCTGTCGGGATTGAGCTATCCTTAGGTTATCTCGGATCATCCTTACTTGTTCTTCAGCATTCCTAAGGACATCCGGTCCGAACACTTGAGTTTCTCCTGTCTGATTCCAGAACAAGGGAGTTCTACACTTCCGTCCATACAAAGCTTCGAAAGGAGCCATTTTCAGACTCTTCTGGTGACTGTTGTTGTAGGAGAATTCAGCATATGGCAGGCTTTTATCCCAACTAGCCCCATGCTGAAGTGCACATGCTCTCAACATGTCCTCCAAGATCTGGTTTATCCTTTCAGTCTGCCCATCTGTCTGTGGGTGATATGCAGAACTGAAAGTCAGCTCAGTTCCCAAGGATTGATGTACCTGATGCCAAAAGTGAGAAGTGAACTGTGTCCCTCTGTCGGACACTATTTTCTTTGGAACACCATGCAGAGACACAATCCTCTCCATGTACAGTCCTGCTAACCTTGCCCCAGAATAAGTGGTCTTTACTGGTAAGAAGTGAGCGACCTTAGTGAGACGGTCGACTATTACCCATATAGAGTCATAGCCTCTTTGCGTACGGGGTAATCCAGTGATAAAGTCCATTCCCACTTCTTCCCATTTCCACTCGGGTATCTGCATAGGCTGTAACAATCCTGCTGGTCTTTGATGTTCAGCTTTGACCTTCTGACAGGTGTCACATAGAGCCACATATTCTGCTACATCTCGTTTCATACCATACCACCAGTATTTTTCTTTCAGATCCAAGTACATTTTGGTGCTACCGGGGTGAATGGAGTAGGCAGATTCATGTGCATCCCGCAAAATGGCATCACAGATAGCTTTCACATCGGGCACACAAATCCTCTTTCCAAACCAGAGAGTCCCATTATCATCCATCCGGAATCCTGGTGCCTTTCCAAGCACTATGTTTTCTGCTATCTCTTTCAACTTCTCATCTTTCCACTGACCCTCGCGGATTTCTTTCTCCAAGGTAGGTTCAACTGACATTTCCACCACATTGTTGGCAAAACATAGATTAAGGTATGCCATTTCAGCTCTCAACTCTGCTGACATGCGTTCCACTTGCAGACCGTTTGCGTAGGTTTTTCTGCTCAAGGCATCGGCCACGACATTGGCCTTTCCTGGGTGATAATGTACCTCTAGATCATAGTCTTTAATCAATTCTAGCCAACGGCGTTGCCTCAAATTCAGATCTGACTGAGTAAATATATACTTCAGACTTTTATGATCCGTATACACGTCACACTTATGCCCAACCAGATAATGTCTCCATATTTTCAGAGCATGGACCACAGCTGCTAACTCCAAATCATGAGTTGGATAGTTCACCTCGTGTTTTCTCAGCTGTCTAGATGCGTAAGCCACTACTCTTCCTTCTTGCATTAGAACACATCCAAGTCCAAGACGAGATGCATCACAATAGATGGAGAAGCTTTTGTTCAAGTCTGGCAGAACTAGGACTGGTGCTGAGGTTAATCTCTTCTTTAACTCTTCGAAGTTTGCTTGGCATTTATCAGACCACACAAACTTAGCGTTCTTCTCTAACAAGGCAGTCATAGGCTTTGCGAGCTTGGAGAATCCTTCAATGAACCTCCTATAATACCCGGCCAAACCCAGGAAACTTCGGATTTCACTGGCATTAGTTGGCGGGTTCCAATCCAACACATCTTGCACCTTGCTAGGATCAACGGATATACCTCCGTTAGAGACAACATGCCCTAAGAAAGAGACTTCTTTCAGCCAAAATTCACACTTGCTCCTCTTGGCATAGAGCTGATGCTCTCTTAGCTTCTGCAAAACCATCCTTAGATGTTCAGCATGATCCTCTTCTGTCCTAGAGAACACTAGAATGTCATCTATGAACACCACCACAAACTTATCCAGGTATTCCATGAACACTTTATTCATCAGATACATGAAGTAGGCTGGGGCATTGGTCAGACCAAAAGACATCACTGTATACTCATACAGTCCATACCGCGTGGTGAAGGCGGTCTTAGGAATGTCTGAGTTCCGGATTTTCAACTGGTGATACCCAGATCTGAGATCTATTTTAGAGAACACACATGCTCCTCTAAGCTGGTCGAATAGATCGTCTATCCGGGGTAAAGGGTATTTGTTTTTAATGGTAACCTCATTTAAAGACCTATAGTCCACACACATCCTCTGGCTACCATCTTTCTTATCCACAAAGATCACTGGTGCTCCCCAAGGAGAAGCACTAGGACGAATATACCCTTTCTCTAACAACTCCTTAAGCTGTTTCTTAAGTTCTTCTAATTCATTTACCCCCATTCTATAAGGTCTTTTAGATATTGGTGCAGTTCCAGGCAGTAATTCAATAATGAACTCAACATCGCGATCAGGTGGCATACCTGGCAGATCATCAGGAAAGACATCAGGGAACTCGTCCACCACCCGATCTTGCTCTGCACCACTCGCATCCATCTGGTTGACCGTGGCAGTTGGCTGCTCTTTCATCACCACTTGCACACAGATTCTGTCTCCCTTAGGTGTAGATATAACAACTGACCTTTCTTGGCACTGAATGACAGCACCATGTTGCTTCATCCAATCCATACCCAAGATGAGATCTATACCTGCTGTTCTTAGCACTATAGGCTTTACTTTAAAGTCTACCCCCCTTAGGTTGACACTAGAGGTGGGGCTCCAAAAATTTGCAGGCATACTACCCCCTGGTGAGTTTACTATGATTGTTTCTTTCATTGCACACAAAGGCACACCATGCATTCTAACAAACGACTGTGAAATGAAAGAATGCGAAGCACCAGAATCAAAAAGTACGGTTGCTGGGATTGAGTTGATGCTGAACGTACCCATCATAACATCCGGTGCATCCAGGGCAGTATCGGCAGCTACATGATTCACCCGTCCAGTGTGAGGTGGGCGAGCATTCTGCTTCTGAGCTCCTGCCTGGTTCTGAGGGGCCTGGGGGTTCTGCTTCTTGGGGCACTGGTGAGCGTAGTGTCCTAGCTCCCCGCAACGGTAACATGCGTTGGGGTTCTGCTGAGCTGCATTCTTCAAGGGGGCGGGGTTGGGTGCTCCCTGGCGTGAGGCTTGGCTGCTCTGCAATTGCTGGAACCTCTGTCCTCCTGGCTGCTGCTGGTAGCGCTGACCACCTGACTGCTGCTGATGTGGAAGGCACTGCTGGTTCTGGTTGCCCTGGGGGTACTGTCCCCTGCTCCACTGGTTGCCTTGACTCCTCTGGGGGTAGCCTTGCTGGGGGTTGGTTCGGGGACGAGTGTTGCTCCCCGATGACTGGCCTTGGAAGCTTCTTTTCTTTGCCTCCATTTCCTTCCTCTTGTTGTCAATAACTATCGCCCTATTGACCAGAGCCTGATAGTTCGGGTAGGTGTTGGACATCAACTGGAGTTGCAACCCATCATACAGACCATTCAAGAAACGGCGCTGTTTGTCCTTGTCATCAGCCACATCCTGAGGGGCATAACGCGATAGCTGAGCAAACTTGTCGCGGTACTGCGCCACTGACATGGACCCTTGCTTCAAGGAGCGGAACTCCTCTTGCTTCAACTCTACGAGACCATCAGGGATGTGATAGGATCTGAAGTTCTCTTTGAACTCCTGCCATGTGACAACTGGAGCATCTTGGGGACGGCCGAACATGAACGCATCCCACCAATCTTGTGCTGCTCCCTGCAGTTGCCCCGAGGCATAGAGCACCTTCTCATAGTCGGTGCACTGGGCAATGTTCAGTTGTTTCTCCACTGCACGGAGCCAGTCATCCGCCTCCAGTGGTTCAGAGGCGTGAGTGAACACAGGTGGATGGCCCTTCAGGAACTCTCCTCGACGGTCCCTGACTTGAAGAGGTTGAGGTGCGGCAGCGGGCGCCTGATCCAGGCGGTTCATCATGGCGTGCATAAGTTGATTCTGCGTGGCCATCAACTGCTCGATGGTCACTGGCGGCGGTGGCGGTGGCGGGTCCATAGGAGCACCGCGCCCACGGCAACGGCCTCTCCCGCGTCCACCCCTTGCTGCCATCTGCTCACCAACAAATGCGCAAGAGTTAGACCTTTATACCCAACATAGAAAGTATATACGAACATAAATGAACATTGCTGAAAATTTCTGTGCACATTCTTGTCAACAGCAGCTCACTAAAACGGGCATAACCTGAGTTACAGAAATCCAACAGGGATGAACCAGACATCGTTGGAAAGCTTAAGAAACCGGCTACAACTTTCGTATAGAACACTTTTTCAGTTTCGGCCAGATTCTCGGCCGAAAACAGCGTTGATCAGAAACTGTTCTGGATGACAGACTGCGCAGAAACATCAACTTTAAACAGGCATATCTCCTAGATCCGAACAGATAAAGACTTGGTTCCCGATTTGTTTGAAAGGTACATCAGTCTAGATACTCCCACAAAAATTTCACAATTTTTGGGGTCACGGGTTAAGAGATACACAGCTTTAAACACAGGCTGCTCCAGAAAACAGCAACACAGAAAAGGGTAAACAACTTTATATGCCACAAGAAGGTGTTTAACTTGGAGAAGCACAACCTAACTTGTACTTTACCACACACAAACAAAGATCCAAACAAACATAGTTCACCAACATAAGTAAAACAAACACCACAGGTTCACATAACACAAACTGAAACTTAAAGCAACGTGTCTAAACGAGGTAACTGATCATGGTAGGCAAGCTACTGGGCTCCACCGGGGGCATCATTGGCTCGGTACTTCTTCTTGTAAACAGCTGCATAGTCTAGCTCACCACGAAGGTAATCCACTTCGCGCTCCAAACGCCTTATCACCTTCTGAGCCGCACGCAGGTCATCTTGCACCTTGTCGGCCTTCCTATGCACCTCGTAGGCATGCTGAGCAGTAGAGACCAGAACCGGGTACTCCACTGGTGGTAGCAGGGTTCGCCACGAGCCCTCCATGTCACTTTGGGGCAGGTAGCGGTAGCGATCATTCCTCATCCTCTGGAAGCGAAGGCCATGGTAATGCAGGTAAGCATCCTGCGCCGCGTCCTCCATACTTGCGAGGGCATCACCACGCTTGGTGGTAGTCCTGTGAGCTGACTCTATAACATGGGCTTGATCAGCAGCCTTCCAACCTGTAACCATCAGGTCGGACTTCCAGTATGTAGCCTCCAAAGGGTGGGTATACTCGCCGCAGTGGTACTGGAGCTTAGCCTCCATCTCCGGGTAGTACTCCTCCAGCAGACGAACCAGCATACTATGATAGTATGCTGTCTCGTCGGGCTTCTTGAACATGAAACGACGATCCCAACCAAGATCTTCCACCACCTGCGCTGCTGGAGAGGCAGGGGGTGCCGGTGCCGAAGCTGACGAAGCGGCGGGAGAGTGTACCACCGGGTACACTGGCGCGAAGGCTGGTGCCGCAGGAGCTGGTGGAGCGTCAGGTGCTGCAGGAGCGGGTGCCTCTGGAGCAGGGACCTCAGGCGCTGGCGCCTCAGGCACAGGCTCCACTGGGACTGGCACCTCCGGAGCAGGCACCTCCGGAGCTGGAGACTCGGGAACTGCTGCAGGGGGCGGGGGTGGCGCTGCTAGCTCCTCAGAAACTGCTGGAGTAACGGTCAACTCTTCATCCTCCGCGAAGACGTCGTTGGAAGAGCTGGAGGAACCATCACTGTCGGGGATGTGAACCACAGGGGGAGCAGGCTGGCTGGTGAAAAGAGCACGGTAGGCACGGGTGTTCATGCGAGGCATCCTGACGTGAAAAACAAGATAAGATAAGCGGAAACAATTAGTTTTATGCAAAAGGATAAGAATAAGAAGCAGGTATAAATTTTAATAAAGTAACGAGTTAATAAAATAAGCATGAACAGGTAACAAAAAGGTGTTAGACGTCCATTTCCTAGCTAGGCTTGCGTCCTACAGTCAACAAAGCTCTGATACCAATTTGTCACACCCCAATTTTAAGGATAAAACTGAGGCGGAAGACTCATGTGTGCCCAGGAAACAATCACACACATAAGTAGACAAATTACATGAGTGGCATCATCACAGTGTTTATTACATCGCGATAGTATTCAAAACAGAGTCTTACAACATACTGAAACACAGATCACAGAACTTGTACACAAACTAAGCCACAGGGAAACGTCGACTGGGGGAGCAGCTAGCCTAGAAGTCTTCAGGAAAGTCGCCAACTGCACCTTCATCTGTTACCCATCCGGGATTTTGCCCAAAAAGAAGATAAACAACAAGCGTAAGTACTTCTCGTACTTAGCAAGCTAACATAGGGTTCATGAGGCTCAAAAAGGCTGACACTGTCTGACTGCAGTTAGCTTTTATGTTGGCAAAGTTTTAACATTAAGGTAAACGAATATTGTGCTTAACCCTTAAACCATGATCCATTTGTCCAACAAAGGTAAGATATGACATCATAAAGTACCAACAACATAAAGTAACAATTGTTAAGTTTCATAGTTCCGCTAGTTTTCCGGGCCGCTCGTGACCGTGAGCACGGCTGTTATAACAGTTTTACACTCTGCAGAGGTGGTGCATCTTTACCCACAAGCCGTGTTACCCTTGTGCCCGAGGCGGCCAACCTCTTGATCCACTTCCGAGGTAGATCGGCAGGGCACACTATGAAGCCTTTCGCTGGTTCGTCTAACTGGTCAGGGCCGCTAGGTTTCCTTGGCAGGCAGATGTAGCAACCCCCCTTTTCTATGGCACAAGGCCATCGCAGCTATACACATAGAAACAGGAGCAGCCCTACACCCAAAGTGGCAAGCCCCTTTTGCGCCCTTTCGGGTCACCGCTGCCATATTAGACAAGGTCCAGTTTACTGAGCTAAAACCAGAGCCATATAGCACTCATGGTAGCACTGTCAATCCCAGCTTTTGCTAACAGCAAGCTTTGTTAACCGTTTAACAACATATCATCATGAGAACACATTCATCATAGGACTGGATCGATTATAAGTCAGTTAGCACTAGCAAAGCTACCCATATGCATATATCCCACGGGAACAAGAACATCACAGACCACAAAGCTAAGTGGGTTTTCTAAGGTTGCTCAGTTGGACACATGCATAAATGAGTGATTAAAGTAAAGTGTATAGGTAAACAAGGAGATCCCATGCTAACTTGCCTTGGTTGTCGAAAGGTTGATCTTCCTGCTGGTCACTGAACGAGGGGTCCTGGTCGTACCACACCGACTCACCGTCTACTCGGTCGCAAACATCACCACGCATTCCAGGTGCAAACATACACGATGCAAACAGAGCTATTATTAGAACAATACACCAAACAGTATTAAACTGAAATAAAACTTTGATAAAACAGAAGTACGCATCTCTACGATCACAACAAGTTTTGGTTCATCGAAAACGGAGTTACGGCGTGAAAGATACGGCCGAAACGGTATATATAAAGCCCTAAACAAGATTAACTTGGACCCTACATCTAAACTGTCCAAAACCGACCAACAGGGACATAAACGGGTAGAGCACTAAATTACGAAGCTAACGCAATTTGAACGGATCAAATCGGAGCTAAAACGTGAATTTTATAAGCAAAACAAGGTAGTGGCATTTCTGTAAATACACTGAAAAGCATTTGAATTGAAATCGGAAATTTTAATTGAATTTAAATCAAATTTACAGACGGCTGGACCGCGCCTCAAATAAACCGAAACGCAGGGGCCTGGTTGAAAACGTTTCAAGACACAGAGAACAGTGCCTAAAGGATTGCGGGTTGATTCATGGCTTCTTCGGGGGTTCTTTAGCAAAGATCACCCCGAAGGGGTATCGACCATCCAGGGCCGTTGGATCGAGCGCTGACGGACGGGATTAGGTTCCGGCCAGCAGGGCCACAGCGGGTGCCGACGGCGCGCACTGGCCGCGACGTCGCGGTCGCGTCGCGACGCCGGGCGCGCACACGCCATGGCCGGAGCAAACGAGCTCGCGGACTCGGCCACAGAAGACACCACAAGCCAAACCAAGCGCATGGAGGAAAGCGGAGCACCAGGGGGGGTTCTCACCGCGGTGAAAGGGACGGCGGGGAGGCGCTGACGGCGGCGGACGGAGGAGACCGAAGCTCGGCGGCCGGCGAGGATCTGCTCAAGGGAGACGGCGGCGGTTAGGGCCAAGCCAGGCGAAAGAGAGGGAGGGAGATGGATCGGCAACTTCACCGAGGTGCGGCGGAGCTCGGAAGAGGATGAAATCGGCCCGGGCGGCGCCGAATCGGCAGATCGACGGCGGCGGGCGACGGCAAGGCGGCGGGTGCTCGGCACGGATGCTCGGGAGCTCGGTTGTGCGTCGCTGCGGGAGTGGGAGAGGGGAAAGAAGGAGCGGGGTGCGGCCGCATCTACTAAATGGATGAGGAGGAGGGCGAGGTCGTGGGAGTGGCGCCGCACGACGCGCGGGAGACGCGGGCGCGACGGTTGCCTGCTCGTTCGAGCTCGGCCGGCGCGTGCGAACGGGAAGAGGAAAACGCCGACAGGTGGGGACGGGAAGTCAGAGAGAGAGGAAGGGAGAGCGCGGCGGTTCGCGCGGCGCGGCGCGAGCAGGCCGGCCCACGGGCCGCGCAGCGAAGAGAAGAAGGGAGGGAAGGGACGGCCCAGCGCGGGGAGGAGAGGGGAAAGGAGGGCGCCGGCGGGTGGGCTGCCCGGGTGGTTGGGCCGCAAGCAAGGAAAGGAGAAGGGGGAGGGAAAGAAGCTGGCGGGCTGGACCTCAGGCCAATACGGGCCGAAAACAAGAGAAGGAGAGAGGGAGAAAAATGAAATCCTTTTTCATTTGTTTCAAAGCATTTCAAAACCATTCCAAAAGAAGTTTGAAATCAAACTAAATTTTAACAAAAACCAGTCACTCCAATAAATCCAGTGCATCAGCATGATTGCATAAACATGTTGCCACTTTTATTTTAATTCAACAAAAATTTATTTACTCTAGGTTAAATGCCCACAAAAACATAATTAAACCATTTTCACCTATTTTGTTTTGGAGAAATTTTTAGGGTGTTACATATTCTTTTTCTCCAGAAGTCGAGTAGACCGTTAATGATTTCTTGAGTCCTTCTCTTCTTCTCTTCCTGCTGAATTCAAAAGTAGACAACACAACTAGTGGAACATGATTAAAGGTTAGTGGTAAATATTCCTCCAATTGTCTACTTGTTTTAAAGCTCTTAAGATTATTTATGTTCTTTCTCTCCACTAAGCAGAGTTTCAGCAGTGTCTCTTTTAGGTTTTAATGGTGAGCCTTCATGTGCCCATATATTTTTGTTGTTTTGAATTTATTTGTGAAAAATTTTAAGAGGTTAGAGATACTTACGTGGATACATGGGGGTGCCTTCCCCCAAGCTGAATGTTGACGTAGTTACTTTGTAATGTAGCAGACTGACAATGGATATGTCCTTCCTCTATTAGAGCTTTGATTGATGTTGATGTTGTTAAGACAGTGCTCAAATAGCGGATGGAGCATTCACTTGTTCGTTAGCTTTTCTTGGCCTTTTAAATCCTGTGAAACTCAAACAGAACTTGTGGAACAGATTAAGCATTAGTGATTGGCCACTCTAGCCTTCGTTGTTTAGAATTTCAGTAAGATATCTTTCTCAATATATATATATATATATTTTACGATGCGAGAGAAAAAATGTAACATGATATAATGCAGAAGTAAATATGCAAATGTATATCTATTATTTTATTTTTTTATGCCTCCACGGAAAGTGTACTACTCTCATGGGGCTTAGAGTTTCCATATTTTTTTATTTTGCTTTCTAATGTAAATATAATTGCTTAAGAAGTAAATATGATGCTAATAGTAAATGATCATGCTTTATCTAATTATGCAATGATAAGTTTAATGCTAATGATTATGGATAACTACCGAGTTACCTTCCGGCGAGGATTCGACGTTTATAGTCTATCGAACAAGACTCCTTGTATGCTCTTTATTCTTCCTTAGGTGTATCAGCGGATCCTGAGAAGGACCTCGATGATTGCACGTCAGTAGAACTCTCTTTCCTTCTCCATACTTGCTTGACTGGTGGACTTATCTCCTTTACTTCTTCGTCCTTTGTTTCCTTCAATGGGACATCTTCATTCCTGCTGACTTCTCCTTCATAGTCAGCCCATCCATCCTTGATTTGTCGTCTCTTGTTGTGTTGGGATGTGCGGTGTCTCCTCCTTGAGTGGTTCTTCTTTTCCTGTACATTAGTGGCATAACTATTGAAGTAACAGCGTACCTTCTCTCTGAAGAACTGGAAGTGGATCTCTCCAGATCTCATGTAAATGATGGCGCCAGTGGTGTTGAGGAAGAGTCTTCCTAGGATGATGTGAATGTCGTCTTCTTTTCCCATGTCTAGTACTAAGAAGTCGGTGGGAACATAGTCGTCTTTAATTTGGATCATCACGTCTTTTATCATTCCTTCCGGAAATCGATAAGTTTGGTCCGCCATCTGCAGCTGCACATATGTCGAATACATAGGTCTATTTTTATATAAGTGTTCATATGTTACCTTAGACATTATATTGACACTTGAGCCAATGTCACAGAAAGTCTTGTGGAATGTACTTCCTTCGATCTTGCAATCGATGGTGGGTACGCCTGGGTCATCTCTCTTAGCGAGGAATGGTGATGCAAGAAGGTGGTCATATTCTGTTTGGACAGAGTTGACCATCCATACTGTGTCTTGATGTGGTTGTGTAGCCTTGTTCTTCCTTCTTCTGTTTCTATTCTTCTTCTTTGATGATATGATGTTTGTATCTTCATAGGGTATCTGAGGGTGGACTTTGGTAGTGAGTGTACGGCTCTTGAAGCTGAATCTCTCTTTGTTGCCTATGATTGTGAAACAGATCTTGGCGCTGTCCACGTAGATGATGGCTTTGGTTGAGCTTAGGAACGGGCGTCCAAGAATGATGGGTGCTCTTTTGTCTCCACCTGTTTCAATGATCATAAAGTCTGCACACACATACGAGTGTCCCACTCGTACACAGATGTTTTCTAAAATTCCCAATGGGTAGCACAGTGTCTGATCTGCAAGCTGCAAACACATGGTTGTATATAATAGAGGTGCACCATGCATTTGTTCGTATATTACCCTTGGCATAATGTTGACGCTTGCTCCAAGGTCACAGACTGCTTCTTTAAAACTGTGAGGTCCAATATGAATTGGAATCACAGGTCTTCCTGGATCTCCTTTCTTTGGGGCAATGGAATCGTCCATCCATTCCCTCGAAGGTCTAGGTATGAGGTGTCCTGCATCAAAGATGTCTACAAGATTTGCAGTTTCTAGCTCTTTTGGACTTCCTGGAATCTTACCATTTTCAGTCATAGGGACTGAAGTTGCTAACTGAGATAACTGAGATTCTATCATCTTATTAAAGCTATGCTGATTCTTTATAACAGAAGTAAAGCTATCCATTCTAGTATTAATATTTTCAAGCAGTTTATCATTGGAAGCTATCTTTTTAGACATATTATCAATAATTTTATTTTGATTAGATATCATCTCTCTTAAAGGTGGTTGATTAAAAGTATTACCTTGGTAGTTACCTGAGTAGTTACCTGAGTAATTAGGCCTTGATTGTTGGTTCCATCCTTGAGCTTGTTGAGGACGATAGTTGGTGTTGTTGTTGATGTACTTCGCATCCTCTTGAATCTCAGGGCTGTTGCTCCCTGAATGACCAGTGCTTCCACACTCTTCACATGTCATGCGAGATTCGTAGATTTGCTTGACGTCTTCTCTCTTGGGAGTGTGTTCATCAAACTTCTTCATGAGTAGGTCAAGTTTGGCAGACAGCATGTCTACTTCCTTTAGTTGATGTATTCCTCCCCTCTTGCGTGGCTGAGAGCGTTCCTCATTCCATCCTTGGTTCGAGGCCATCTTCTCTATGAGTGTAGTTGCATTGTTGATTGTGAGTGATAAGAATGATCCTCCAGCAGCGGCATCTACATTCTCACGGGTACTTGAAGTGAGCCCGTGGTAGAAGGTCTGCATGAGTAGCCAATTCTCCATCCCGTGGTGAGGGCATTCTGATATGTAGTCTTGAAAGCGTTCCCAAGCTTCTGGGATTGATTCTTCATGTTGTTGTTGGAAAGTTGAAATCTTGGCACTGAGGGCATTCGTCTTGCCCACTGGAAAGAACTTTGCTAGGAAGGCAGTTGAACAGATCGCCCACGAGGTGTTTTTATCTTTGTTGGCATAAAACCATTGTTTTGCTTTTCCCAAAAGTGAGAATGGGAACAAGCGAAGTAGAATGGCGTCCCTTTCGACTCCTCTGATGGTGAAAGTGCTGCAAATCTCCAGAAAGTGTTGGAGATGAGCGCTTGCGTCTTCATGTGCCTTTCCGCAAAATTGATTAGCTTGCACCATGTTGATCAAAGCCTGCTTGAGTTCAAATCCGTTGTCCCCCACATTGAATGTTGGTCCAGTCCTGATGTTGGCAGTGGTTGGTGCAGAGAACTCGCGGAGTGTCTTATCGGCCATGGTATCCAACACTGGTGTTAAGCTTCTTCTTATCTGGCTAACTTTTGGTAGTGGTGCTGAGGGTCTCTTAAGTTTGCGTCTAGTTTTCCTTAGTAAAGCTTCGGGATCCTCAGTGTAGTTGTTCGGAAGTTGGAAACCAGTCATACATCACCCTGCATAAGATATAAAAGATAAACAAAAGCCAGGGTAAGCCTATAAAAGTAAATAATTAGTGCATCATCAAATGTGTGTAAGTAAAATGATATGTTCTAGCTACCGTTTTAAATGCTGTTAATGCAACGTCCTTATCAATGTTCATAAAGATTTTAATGAAAAACCCTAGGTACCATCCCTAGTTGAATTGATGTGGTCCCCGGCAACGGCGCCAGAAATGCTTGTTGACACTCCTTAATGGATTCACTCTAAGAATGAGTCACATAAAATAATAAACTAGTGAAAGCACAAAAGAGTGTACGGGACACTACTAACTCCACTTAACGTCAAGTTGTCATCCCCAACATGAAGCTAGCAATGTAATTATATCAGGGCACTGGATTTTAGAGATAGATATTTACCCGCAAGCGCACAGATAAACATACCCGTTGTAGAGCATTTCACCCAAGCTAGTCTCAGGTATCGTTATTTATATTTTAGCCTAGAGACTAATCAATTCAAGATATGATGGTATTATAAGGACTAAACAATATTTAATATGGCACACACTTATAGCAAGGCTGATAACACTAACTACTATGAACAGGAATCGGGTACAGAGTAAAGGATATGGTAAATAATTGATAAAGGATAACAGAGATCAGATCAATCAAGGATAAACTTAGAACGGTACTGCCTAGCAAGATGATGATTAGAACAGGTATTAATAAGGATCATTCCTAAGTTATTCTAATTACAAGTCATAG
Organism: Coix lacryma-jobi var. lacryma-jobi; assembly: GCA_009763385.1. Classification (NCBI taxonomy): domain Eukaryota; kingdom Viridiplantae; phylum Streptophyta; class Magnoliopsida; order Poales; family Poaceae; genus Coix; species Coix lacryma-jobi. The sequence goes on along the minus strand of CM019828.1, from coordinate 143,683,447 downwards.
CATACATTGATTAGTGCAATTATATTTGGCAATCATTGGCTAGGTCACATCATATTTATAATCAAGAGGCAACTCCATAGCTAAGGTGTTAAACAATGTAACCCTTAAACTATGAGTTAACTGAGCCATACTGAACACTATATTCGGGAGGTGGAATACAGAGGACTCAACAGGTCTGTCACACCCGCGATCTACCACTCTATCCGGAACATAGGACGCATTCGCAGATAAACAATGTATAAGCACCATGCCTACACAACATTCATCACTCACCCATTGTACTTTAAGATGAGCGTTATACGAACATGAGTATAAACATAAAGATGAACTATCTATGCCAAATATATAATCAAAGCAGACTATAAGCATTATAACTAAGAATATAATCATTGATGTTTTAATCATATCAATTGTATTGCTATCTAGAACACAATAATGAACAATAAGGTGAATTAGATCATCGAGAAGAACTAGAGTACGAACTAGAACATTAACTAGAACAAGATTATGAACTAGAAGATGAACTAGACGATGAACTAGAACATAAACAATGAAGAACAATGATGAACTAGAAGAGCAATTATGAAATAGATCCATAATGTTAATACAAGAGAGAAGATCTTGGGTTTACCGAGCCTTCTCGTGACTAGATCAGGAATCCAAGCGAAGCTTGCCTCCTCTAATCCTATTCTATCTACTAATCTAGGTGGATGTAGTCCTAAAGCTTCCGATTGATCTCCCTCTGGTTGGTCTAACCCTAATGAATGAATTGCCTGAAACCCTATTGCCTAGAGAGGGGGTCAGGGGTCTGTTTATATAGCCCTGGGCGATGAATCGCGGCCCTTGGATCAAACCGACTTGAGGTACGGTCGAGATGAATCCTGGAGGTCGGTGGAAGTAGCTTGCAGAGGACGGAAGCGTGGGAGCTCCCTGGCCGACCGATCGGTGAGCCCTGTGGGACCGGTCGGTCCCACAGGTCGGCCTCTGGTGGTGTCCTTCCTTGTGGTGTCTTCTTACGTCCTCTGGAGTCTTCTAGAAGTATCCCGACGTGGCGGTTGCGTTATCTCCCGTCGGTTTCCTTCTATGGGAAGCTATTGGTGCTAATTTCCTGGTTTAGTCCCTGCAGAATCATAACTCACCAAAACTCATGGAATATTATCAGATGAAACCCTAAACCTTTGTTGGTGATCATATTCTTGCCCTTTTCATATTTATTTATCTCTTAATTATGATAGTTAACCAGTGTCAACAATGGGTCTAGCCCGGAGCTCATCCACCTCTCCTACCAACGCCAAATACTTACCTCTCAAAGTGAGAAGGTCAGTCATGTGCGTGGTGCACATCTCACACTCACCCTCCTCAGAAATGACCACGATGGACTTGGCAAACTCAAGTTCCTTCACCGTATCCTCCCACTTCTGCCTAAACTCCTTGCGCTCTTTAGCAGCACGCCTAAGCAGCTTGTCTTGACTAAGAAGTGCGGCAGTAAGTTTCTCGACCTCGTAGAAAGCTCATCGGGGGTCAGAGATACCTGGGAGGTGTCGTCGTCGTCGTCCCGAGGGGTCTCCTCCAACTCGCCGTCAACCTCCTTGCCGAGGGCCATGGTGCAGAAATCCTCATCGTCGGCGAAGAAGCAGAGGCCGTTGAGCTTGTCCTCGATCCTCTTCTTCTTCTCGGACTCGTCGTCGCTTGAGGAAGCGGAGTCGTCATCCGAGTCGTCGACGTCGTTGAGCGTGGCGAAGAAAGCACGCTGCTCAGCCTGAGCCTTCTCCAAGTACTTGGTCTTGATGTACTCCTTGTTGAAGCCGCCCTTTCGCTTGTGCTTTGCGGGGACGTACTTCTCCTTGCGCTTGCCGGAGTCGTACTTGTGCCCATGTTCTGCCTTGTCGAAGACTTGCTTGTTCTTCTTCGGGCAATTGGCGATGAAGTGGTTGGGGTCTCCGCACTCGAAACATCCCGAGCGTCCTCCTCCGCGGCGACGGTTCATGCGGTTGTTGCGGAACCGCGAGAACTGGTTGGCGAGCAAAGCCAACTCGTCATCCCCCATGAACTCCAGCTGCTCCTCTGTGACAGAAAGAAGAGAGGAAAGTGCAAAGCCTCCAGAGGTGTTAGCAGAAGAGCCAGAAAGCAAAGCCATCGACGGGCCAGAAGGATTTTCATAAGAAGCCCTCGCCATGGCATCGATCTCACTGGACTTGAGCTTACTAAAGAGCTCGTCGCACGTGAGGGTCTCATAGTTAGGCGATTCGATGATCGCCTGAACCTTGGAATCCCACACCGATCGATCAAGAGTATGGAGTAGCTTGAGAGCTCTCTCATGATCGTCGAAAGGCAACAGCTCCTTGTTAGCCCTCATCCTGTTGACAATCACCTGAAAGCGAGCGAATAAACTTTCTATGCTCTCGCCAGGCATATGTCGAAAGTTCTCATACTCTCGCTTGAACGACTCGTAGAGACGGGTTTTGACTTGAGAGGTTCCCTCATGAAAACGCATGAGGGTAGCCCAAATCTCCTGAGTCGTAGCGAGGTGAGAAACGCGATCAAACTCACTCATGCTTAGGCATGAGAAAAGAGCATTACGGGCTCGGCTATTGGCATCGTGCTCATCGATCTGAAGCTGAGAGACACGAGCAGCCAAGACCACGTAATCGGCAGAGTTGCAAATATCCCAGATGGAAGCACCCAAACTCTGCAGATAGGCCGACATGTGTATCTTCCAATACGCATAGTTCGTCCCATCGAAAAACGACGGTTTGCCCACGCCGCGATCCATGTCGCCTTCTGTGGATCTGGAACCGGCTAAGGTGGAAGATCCTTAACCCGCTTCGATACCAATTGAAGGACCGAGAGTGCTACCAGAAAGCGACCAGAGGGGGGGTGAATGGGAGCTTTAAAATTCCTTTCGGAAACTTATCGCCACTGTCCCTGAGAATCAACCCCAAAAGCAAACCGATGAGCGTGATGTCCACGTCCCAAGAGAATGGGTCGATGTTCCCTAGGAACACAGCGGAACACCACAAAAGATCCCTCGTCCAAGTTCACGCAGGTCAACTAGTGACAGGATGAACTTTGGGTAACCTCAACCTCTCCCGAGCAACGCGAGAGGGATTCAGGCTATTTTGTAAAATGAGAAGCTCGATTTCTGAAGAGCACGAAGTCAGGAATCCAACGCAACAAGTGGATCTCAAATTGAAAGTCGGGCGAACAAACTGCGAATGAAAAACGTGCAGAACAGCACTGATCGGACTCTGCCTGCGTCCGGTCAAGCACCACCGGACGCGTCCGGTCGTGCAAAAACTGATTTGGGACCTTACTGTTTCTGACCGGACTCTCAGAGGAGGTGCGTCCGGTCAGGCGTCCAGAGTCCGGTCCGCCCGTGCCCAACGTCCGGTCACTTCAACTCAACACCGTTCGTCCACCGATTCGACTCAATCTCACCCAAAACGAATCCTCTAGGGATCAAACTTGGTGAGAAGAGTCACAAGGAGGATAGTGAGCTACTCCTAGGAGATCATGGCTCGAACCTATCTCCAAATCGATGAATCGAAGAATTTCGGGGGAAAGGAGAAACACTTGACCTGAAACAAATATCAACCGATCTACTAGCTCGTGAGGTTAGAGGTGAATTCCTTCGGTGGAAAGAAGTGCCTCACGATCTATAACATCTTGGTTCAAACAGATTTGCAAGAAGTGCACCGAACAAAGAGATCGATCGACGGGAAAAACGTGGAGAAAAGCAACTCGTGAAGAATAGAAACAAAACACGAATTACAACCACGAATTTGCAACCGTGTGGCTACCACATGCTACAATAGTGAGATTACGGTCTCACTTCCTCAAAATTTCACGGGCACAGAGGTATTGTTCTCTTCTCTGTGGATCTCAGTTCGCTACAGCAGAGGATGGGGAGAGCAGGAAACCCTAGAAGCAAAGAGCAAAAATGACTGAGATAAAATGGGAGGAGGGTGTCTCCCTCTACTTATCCTAATTCTATTTCCTACTCTACCCCTCTCTAATTACAAAGCGAGCCAGCTAAACCCTAGGGTTATTCTGGACCAACTCAAGATAGCTGGTGATCCGACGGCCACGCCCGCACAACTGGTAGCGTTGCCTCGACGCAACCTCACTGATTGCCGCCACGTGCTGCCACCGCTCCGCTCGTCCTTTTCCTGGACTTCGCCCCCGGTTTTGAGGCCCAAACCGGGAAACCAGCCTTCAAGACCAACCCCCGGTTTTGAGGCCCAAACCGGGAAACCAGCCGACCGTAGCCTGAGTTTTGTGGCCCAAACTCAGCAAACCCGCAGCACCTAGGTTTTGAGGCCTAAACCTGGAAACCATCCTCAGCCCGAGTTTTGTGGCCCAAACTCGGAAACCATCAGCGCCCAGGTTTTGAGGCCCAAACCTGGAAACCGTCCACTCAGTGGTTTTTCTGTGGCTCAACCACCAAACCGAAGCTGTAGAGGGGATGCACCGCCCGTGCACCCCGTCCACCGACATGTGTCCCCAAGTCCTCGACTCGAGCAGCACCATGCCCGCAAGTCTTCGCTCGTCCCTGTCCCAGGCTGCCAGCCACCACAGCTGATCCTCGGGCCACCGGTCCCTCAGTCCAAGCCTCACGTCTGCCCTTCGCCACTCTCGGTCCATCGGCACGGCACGTCTCTACTTGACCTTCACCTTGCCTCTGATCCCTGTATCCGTGCTTGACACCTGCACAACACAAGCCAAAGAACATGCGATCAAACCCGTTGACAATCACTCATCACTTGAGACTCGGCATACACCCATGTATCCGCACAAAGCGGAACTACTCAGAGCTCGAAAAGATAGCGTATGCCGTGGTTATGGCATCAAGAAAGCTAAAACACTATTTCCAAGCACACGAAATCCAAGTACCCTCAACATACCCCCTCGAAAACATTTTCAAGAACAATGAGGCAGCAGGCAGAATAGCAAAATGGGCAGTCGAATTGAACAGCTACACCATAACCTTCGTGGGAAGAACAGCAATCAAATCACAGGCCCTAGCCGATTTCATAGTCGAATGGACTCCAGACCCTCGTAGAGATTTAATCGTATCAGATCAGTTTTGGACAGTGTATGTCAACGGAGCCTAGGGAGCAGCTGGAGCAGGAGCCTCGGCCATCCTAGCTTCACCATCTCGGTCGAAGCTACGATATGCAAAACGGCTTGACTTCAAGTGCACAAACAATTCTGCAAAATATGAAGCTGTAATACTGGCGCTTTCAAGACTTCGAGCACTATCAGTCCGAAGGGCAGTAATCAACACAGACTCCCAAGTCATTGCAGGACATATCGAGAAGAATTACAAAGCAAAAGATCTAGAGCTGCAAAAATACTTACAATATGTCCGAAGGTTAGAATCTTTCTTCCTCGGCATAACACTGAAAGCAATTCCTAGGTCCGAAAATAGAGAGGCTGACAATCTGGCAAAAGCAGCAGCACAACAACTACAGCTACCCCCAGACGTCTTCTATGAAGTAGCAACACAATCAGCCATCGAAGCCACTGGAAAAACAGCGAAGCTCATCAATGCAATCCAGAGCGAAGATTGGAGAGCCCCAATCATGGCCTACATCAACGGGTTCCATGAACCCGATACCAAAGAAGAGGAAAACAGGCTCAAGCAAAGAGCTCGAGGTTACAAAATAATGGACAACATTTTATTCAAAGGCTCGGTGACCTCCCCATGGTTAAAATGCGTGTCACAGAATCAAGGAAGGGACATACTCAAACTCATTCACGAAGGTATCTGCGGCTCTCATAATGGCCCTAGGGCGCTGGTCGGAAAGGCTTTCCGTCAAGGTTTCTTTTGGCCAACAGCATTACGAGATGCACAAGAGATTGTCAAGCATTGCGAGGGATGCCAACTAACAGCAAAAACACAAAACGCCTCAGGCGCCCCAACAACTATGATATGCCCAACATGGCCCTTGCAAAGATGGGCAATGGACCTCGTCAGTCCACTACCAACAGCTCCAGGAAACCTTCGCTACGCAGTGGTAGCTGTGGAATACTTCACCAAATGGATTGAAACAAGACCGTTGGCTTCTATCACCTCCCTAGCCGTAAAAAAGTTTTTTTGGCAGCAAATAGTTTGTCGGTTCGGTGTTCCCAAACATCTAACCGTCGACAACGACACTCAATTTGATAGCGAGGTCTTCAAGGAATTCTGCGCCCAAATTGGAACAATTTTGTGTTTCGCCTCAGTCTGACACCCTCAATCCAACGGCCTCGTTGAAAGAGCTAATGCAATAATTTTTCAAGCAATATCCAAAAAACTGCAAGGCAGACCCAAAGAAAAATGGGCGGGAGAGCTAACCTCGGTCACCTGGTCCCATAACACTTCGGAATGCAGAGCCACCAAATTCACACCGTTTAGGCTTCTATTTGGGGAAGAAGTCGTGTTACCAGAAAAATCGAAACATGGCTCACTCAAAACAAACCTTGAATCAGATGAACAAAACCAGCTGCTTGATAAAGATCCGCTTGAGGAAACGAGATGCAACGCAGTGCACAACCTTCGCAAGTATCAAGAAGAAACCAAAAAGTGGAGAGACAAAAAGGTAAGAATCAAAAACTTGAAGAAGGGTGACCTTGTCCTTATTCGGAAACAAAACGCCAACATGGCAGAAAAATTTCAGCCAAAATGGACTGGGCCATACTTGATAACAGAATGCAATCGCCCTGGATCCTACCACCTCTCTGACAGCGAAGGAAACAGCCTGCCACATACCTGGAATGTTGATGATCTTCGCAAATTCTACCCATAGTGGAGCCTTAGCAAGCTCTCGCAGCATGTAATTTGCCTTTTACCTTTCATCTTTATCAGCACCATGCTTGTAACCAAAACAAAGGAGCTGCACCCTTTTTCCTTATGAAGGGGCGTAAGGTTTTTTAATGAGGTAGTATCCAGATCCTTAATACAAGCAACAACCCCCAAAAAAATCCTTCGGTTTTCTATAAACATCGATAAAAGCAACTCCTATTCAAGAGTGCTCATAATCGATGAAAACCACCCGAAGATTGTTTCGAAACACAAACTTTTTCGAAACAAACTTGTAAAGCAAACTTCATCTCCACCTAAGAAAAGGGGAGGCGCGAAGTCCAAAAAATACAAGTACCCTCGCAGAAATGTCAGGGGCTTGCAAAGCAAACTTCACCTCCACCTAAGAAAAGGGGAGGCGCGAAGTCCAAAAAATACAAGTACCCTCGCAGAAATGTCAGGGGCTTGCAAAGCAAACTTCACCTCCACCTAAGAAAAGGGGAGGCACGAAGTCCAAAAAATACAAGTACCCTCGCAAAAATGTCAGGGGCTTGCAAAGCAAACTTCACCTCCACCTAAGAAAAGGGGAGGCGCGAAGTCCAAAAAACGCAAGCCCTCCGTAAAATGCCAGGGGCTTGCAAAGCAACTTCACCTCCACCTAAGAAAAGGGGAGGTGCGAAGTCCAAAAAATACAAGTACCCTCGTAGAAATGCCAGGGGCTTGCAAAGCAAACTTCACCTCCACCTAAGAAAAGGGGAGGCGCGAAGTCCAAAAAATACAAGTACCCTCGCAGAAATGCCAGGGGCTTGTAAAGCAAACTCCACCTCCACCTAAGAAAAGGGGAGGCGCGAAGTCCAAAAAATACAAGTACCCTCGCAGAAACGCTAGGAGCTTGTGAAGCAAACTTCACCTCCACCTAAGAAAAGGGGAGGCGTGAAGTCCAAAAAATGCAAGCCCCTCCGCAAAATGTCAGGGGCTTGCAAAGCAAACTTCATGTCCACCTCATACAAGGGGAGTGCGCAGTCCCAAAAAGTCAACCACTCCAAACATCATACTTAAACGTTAAGCGAGCCTCGAAAAAGAAAAGGGGGCGTCGTTGTTTTCCTAAAAAAACAGGTTACTTAAACGATAAGCGAGCCTCACAAAAAGAAAAGGGGACGTCGCTGTTTTCCTAAAAAACAGGTTACTTAAACGATAAACGAGCCTCGCAAATAGAAAAGGGGACGTCGCTGTTTTCCTAAAAACAGGTTACTTAAACGTTAAGCGAGCCTCGCCAAAAGAAAAGGGGGCGTCGCTGTTTTCCTAAAAAACAGGTTACTTAAACGTTAAGCGAGCCTCGCAAAAAGAAAAGGGGGCGTCGCTGTTTTCCTAAAAATAGGTTACTTAAACGTTAAGTGAGCCTCGCAAAAAGAAAAGGGGGCGTCGCTGTTTTCCTAAAAATAGGTTACTTAAACGTTAAGCGAGCCTCGCAAAAAGAAAAGGGGGCGTCGCTGTTTTCCTAAAAACAGGTTACTTAAACGTTAAGCGAGCCTCGCAAAAAGAAAAGGGGGCGTCGTTGTTTTCCAAATTACAGTTCTTAAGCGATAAAGTGAGCTCCGCCATAAAGTCAGCGAAGGTTCAAAAGCCATTCCTTATCAATTGCCAAAAATGAGACAAAACTGGGCTAAATAATTTTACAACTCCCTCGCACAACTGTAAATTCACCACAACATGATATACTCTTTCTGGAAAGTAAAAACTTACAAGGAATCCCCAACATCCTCAACTAACAATACATCTTTACAACCCTCGCCTTCAACTTCAAACCCCGTCTCTATCGGGACAATGGGTCCCCATAATAAAGGAACCGCAGGCACAATTGGCAGCTCCCCGGGCAACACCCTCGCCCTATACATATACCGACGAGCCACGTCACCGCTCTTTAAAGGTTCCTCCTTCAGAATTACAAGAGAACCGTCTGGCCCCTTTTCAAGGTTACTACGCCCAAACAAATAATCAAGAGCCGTCCTCTCATCAATGTCGTCATCAACAACAGGTTGCGAAGAAGAACTAAACAAAAAGCGTGTAGCTTGCCGATCCGTATAGTCCGCGTCACGCCAAAAACAACTCGATCGGATGTTCTTTAAATCATACCTCCGCACCTTCGACCACCAAAAACGCTCAAAGGATAGCGAAGGGTGTTTGAGTTTAGCTCGAGCCCATGATTCACCAGTTATAAAAATGTCTTGATAGTTTAACGTGAGAGGCGTCACATCAAACACCTCAAACACGGTTCCATCAGGAACCTGCATCGTCAAATAGACAAACAAGTTCTCAGTGTTTTACATCAGCACTTTCCCCTCGCAAAATATTACAAGATGAACCCTCTTTAAAATCACCCCTAATTCTCACACCTGCTCCGGCATCCTCATGCTCCTCCGCCTCAACCTCGCCAGTTGCAGCATGCTCAACCCCCGCCATTGCTTGGTCAGTAGCAGTTGCTTCGACCTCAGTAGATTCCTCAACAGTAGACACCATAGCGGCAGGGACCTCTTCGGCCGAGGGAACCTCTTCAATCGGAGGAACATCAGCAGAACTGTGCGTAGGTGCGGCCTTGGAGCAACCAGCAACATCATCAGTCGCAGACGGCGAAGGCATCGCATCCCTCTGAGCCTACAAGAAAAATGGGGGGGAACGGACACAGAAATGAATACTAACACTTTCTTTCATAAATAAACCAAATTTTTTTTCTCCGACATCACAAACCTGACGTGTAGCTTCGGCAGCCTCTTCGAAGGCAAGTGCACGACCCCCACCAGCAATCCAGAATCTGCGAAGCAAACGCATCGCACAATTTCGAACCTCCGCGTCATCAACCTTCATCTTACGCACTTCGTCAACCATCGGAAAAACGTGGCTCGGCTTCCTAATCTTGCGAAGGTGCTCGCAGTCAGCTTGGCGAAGTGTACCGGCCATTGCTAAAGCTCCGGCGTAGCCCCCAAAGTCGGCTGCATTACCAACCAATGAGCTAAAAACATCAAGCTCGTTACATAGCCAACCTTCGAAGGCCTCCGCGTTAGCAGCGGACAGTGGTTCCCCGGCAGAGCCGCCGGCTTCAGTCAAGCAGGTGTCAACATTGTCCTTAATCTTCACCATGCTCTCTTGCCACGCCTCTGACAGAGAAGCCAATTCCGAGGTCAGTTATTCTATGCGGCTCTTCGCAGAGGTCAAATCTTTGTCCTTATCACGGCAGGCAGACAACAGATCAGCGTTACGGCTCACAACCTCCTGCGTTTCCTCCCGGGATTTCTTAACTTTCTCTAAGGCACTATTAAGCTCTATCTCTTTGTTTTCTAAGCTTCGCCGAAGATCCTTGCTTTCTTTCTCAACCTCGGCCAACCGTTTGCTCAGATAGTCATTGTTCAAACCAGCCCTTCGGCGCGCCGAACGACTGAGAAGCATCAGCTCAGCCAACTTAACGTCAATATCATCATGAAGCTCGTCCAATGGTTGGTTGACCAATCGAAGCTCGGCCTCCGGACACAAACCCGGCCAAACACACGTCCAAGAAAATGCCTTTCCTCCGGAGTGCATTGCAAATGGCACTCTCGAAGGTCCGGACTCGTAAAAAGCTCTGTCGCCGGGTCCGAGACCCCAACCTTCTTGGCGAAATAAGGAAGGCTGGACCGGCTAGCTTCGCCATATGGTTTTTTACCAGGGGTCCGTTCCGCTTCAAGGTCACCCTTCACCTCAAAACCGTCAACCCAGATATGTGACCCCGCGAACTCGGGCACAAACCCTCGCTTAGGACTCTCAGGCTCAAGGTCCCGTAGTATCTCATCAATGTTACGCGCAGCTTCAACATCAGCGCTCGATGAGACAACCGCCTTCCCACGGTCATCACCGATGGACACCTCATCGTCCGAATCACCCTCATCACCAGAGGTATCGCTAACCTCATCAGATGAATCATCCTCAGTGCCGGTCTCTTTCTCAGCCTCTTTCTCCTCGTCCTTTTCATCATCATCGGAGACACTCTCGTCATCTGAAATCTGGATTAGAGCTTCAATTCCGCCGACGCGCGGCACATGCCCCCCAACCTTAGAAACACCTCGGCCACCCGTCACCGACACAATGGCCGAGGAATAGGAAGCTCCGGCAGCACCCGACGCCACAGCAACCTTCGTCGCCAGCGTTTTGACTCGGCCGACGCCAGCGCCGCCGCGGCCTCGACCACGACCCCTCTTCGGCCGTGAAACAGCCTCTTTCTCCCCCACGGACGTGTGTTTTCTCTTTTTCGGCGCATCCTCGCTCGAAGGTACAGGCCAATCAAGGTACGAGATCCCCGACATGTCGAAGCGCCTGTTGACTCTACCAACGCTCCCCACAGCGCTATAAATGGCCTTAACCTCGAGGGTTGACAACTTCCCAACAAGAATTTCAACAGTTTGCTGAACCCGTTTCAGAACAGCTTCGACACCAGTTTTCCGACTGGGAAATTTATTGAGGGTACTCTTCCAGATCTTGTTCAAATCCAGCTTTGGTTTCTTCAAACCCCTCGTCTCATAAGCAGAGTCATCCTCAACTACGAACCAGGCTTGCCTTCGGCTGAGGGGCCAAACCTTAGCACAGCAGTACTCTTCAACTAAGTCGCGAGCACACTGCGAGCGAACAACAACCCTCAAGCAGTCAACAGCCGCGTGCGCTTCCACGGACATCGAGGCTTCGGCGGTCACGTCATCGAGGGGTGGAAGTTATCCGCAAAGCTCATCAGCTCTGCTAAGCTTATAGTAGAACCAATGCTCCTGTCACCCACTCGCCCACTTATTCTTCTGAGCTTGCACTGGAAGCTCCGAGCCAGCCCGATGGCAGAAGGTGTACACAGCAAACTGACCCAAACTAATGTTACCTTCGTTGTCAGTAATCTTCCTGGGCTGCATGTGCACACGGTGAGTCCGCACGAAACCCTCGACATGCGGAACAACTCCCTAGGAGCGACAAGCCCACACGAAAGTGGACAACTTCGTGAAACATGATGGTGTCAGCTGATGAAACTTCAGTTTAAAGCGTTGAAGAACCGAAGTCACAAACGAAGACACCGGAAAGTGCAGACCATCTTCAAAAAAACTCTTCAAAAACGACAACCTCGTCGACCTCCGGTTTGGGAATTGTCTCCCCAGAGCTGGCCCTCGCCTTTCCCTCCTCGATCCAGCCCCGCCTGACGTACGACGCCAGGTCCGAGTTGCAAACCCGGCTAAGTCCGAACTCAAAGGTCACGCCGTCGTCCGCAGCAGACGGAGACGCAACATGAGCAGTCTGTTTTGACCTAGCCATCTCTCTAGCCCTAACCTTCGCAGAGTTTTCAAGCCTTTAAACCTTCGCAGGAGACTTAACAAACCTTCGCAACAAGAAAATCACGGCAGCAGGGTGGCTAGAGCAAAAGGAAGGCGCACCCCTAACACCCACCAACCCCAACTATTTATAGACCAAGGGGTCAGCCACCCGACCCGACAAAATCGGCACGGCCTCCGAAAACATGGCACAAAAAACGAAACGCACAGTAACAATAGCAAAACAGACGACTCGGCCCACAAGCAGCTGCGGGCGTCGCTGCCGAGGGGCACTCTTTGTTTCCTCACGAAGGGCGCTGCTTGGGCCTAAAGATCGTTTTTTAGATCCAAGCCACCGAGGGGCTACTGTTGGGGGATGGAACCCTCGGCAGTGACGTCACGCAGGCTGACACAGGAAACAACCCTCGCGTACCCTACATACTCTCGCAAAGAGCTTAAATCTTTCGTCGCGTCCCTCGGCTACTTATCCAACCTTTGGACTTTGGCTCGACCCTCGGTGGTGTTTGCTGTTTCCTGCAGGCAAGAGGTGTAAAGGACATGGTGCGTAACCCTCACTGTGTTGCACACCTTTGGAAGAGACGTCAGGCTTAATGGGCGGCAGGTGAACGCGGGCTTCACGGCTTGAAGCGATGGTTCGCGTGCCGAAGGTTAACCCTCGCGCTCCTATAAAGGGTGCGCACGGACCGGGAGGTGGCGGACGCGCGGAAGACGGGCTAGGGTTTCCACACCGCCTGTGTTTGTACGATTCTGCCCTTCCGCTATGCAGCGCTGGGGAATCCTTCTTGTACCCTATTGTAATTTGGTCTGCACCCCTTAGCATTCCCTATAAATACCAAGGGAATGAACAGTGTAATGGAAAGGATATTTGGGGAGTAGAGCAAGAGCGCCACTGTTCCTCATCCGCACCTTCGCTTCTTGTCCCGTTACTTTGCACCCTTCGCTTTTGGTTCCGACGGTTGACCACCCTCGCCACTCCCCTGCACGAGTGCGGAGGTAGGGCAGGCGTGAATCCAACAATTTATTACGGTTAAAGTTTTCAAGTCCTGTCTCGGTTAGGCGTACTATGGTGTGTGTTTTTCCCGTTCGGTGTTTCAAACACACGTTTTCTATTTTGTTTTCCGAGAAACATTCCGAGCATGCAATACCGGAGCGAGGGGAGTTCCGTTCCGCATTAGGAGCGCGCATTGGCGGGGCAAAGACGATAGGCCTGCGAGCGAGCGTGGGATGAGCGGGAACCGTCGAGCGGCATGCGAACGAGCGCGCGTGGGATAGCGCGAGAGGGGGTCTTTTAGTTGTGGATAGAGATAGATATACTGGTTCAAGGCTCGGTATAATACTCAAAGGGAACAGATAAGAATCTCTGGATACAAACAGAATCACCTCAACGATGTTTGTGTACGTAGTTAGTGAACACGACCTATGGTCATCTACTCATCTCTTCGTTCGGATATATACCAAAACTAAAAGTTTTTTTAAAAAAAAAACAAGTGGGGAAAAGCACATAAAACACTTGGGCCTTGTTTAGATTCCATCAAACTTTCAACTTTTTTTCACTCTCTCTTCGTCACATCAATGTTTAGACGTATGCATGGAGCATTAAATGTTGGTGAATAAATAACTAATTACACAGATTAGTTATAAATCAAGAGACGATACTTTTGAGCCTAGTTAATTAGCACATAATTGAACAATATTTGTCAAATACAAACGAAGGTGCTACAGTAGCAAAGTTAAAAAAAAAAGTTCAGCATCTAACAAGGCATTGGACATTCTTTTCTTTGTTGAGTTTATTAAACCTCAACTTTCGTGATATTATTATACTTTCCCACATGGTTGAGCACCAAATCACTGAACGAGTCAACCAAAGAGAAAAGACATGTGGCGCGATCTGAAGGATGAATGAGAAACATCCAAATGCTAGCAATGGCCCACCCACACCCCATGCATGATGCATGCATGGCTAAAGAAAGACCACAAACAAATTAATTGGGTGGGGTGGGGGGCACGGTACGGTAGGCACCACTGCACACTGGACACTCGGCGTCCGTGGTACCACCGGTGGCGCCAGTGATCCACGGCGAGTCGACACGTGGCGCGGTAGGATGGAGGAGGAGGATTACATTAGGGGCCGGCCCAAGTAGAAGAGAAGTAGCCCAACCCACCAGGCCACCACCAATTTTATTATTATCTCTCAATAGCACTTTACAAATAGTTAGCGAGATGACGTATAAAAATAATAAAAAATAGTACTCTCATTGGCTATCGAGGAGAGAGATCAAATAGCTAGTGACTTCACAATAGCTAGCGACTCATAAATAGCTAATCTAACACGATTTCCTAGAAATACCTCTCTCATAATTCTCTCCACAATAATATTTATTTTTTTTCTTATTTATATGTCTCATCTAGCTAGATATTTGCAAATTGTCATTGAGAGCCAATAGTTTTTGTTTTTAGAGATCAAATAGCTAGCGATTTGAACACCATTGCGGACGCCCTAAGTACTACTATGAGATGTTCATATGTTCTTTCTTGCTTTGTTGTATCTTGTTGTTGTTCTTGGCCGGCACCCATGCATGCATCTAGAACCAACCAACCTTCCGTTTGGCTTGGCATGCACGGGGTCATGGCATGGTGCCCCTACCCTTTGTTTGGGTTTGGCCATCTGAAAAGACGTTGTGAATCCAACAAGCTGCTACCATGCGGATCGCGATTATCATCATCATACTCAGTATTTACCTGTGTCTACTCTCTCTCTCTCTCCTCTACTGTATGTGTGTGTGTTCATGAGGGAGAGACGTACAGAGAGACAGAGAGATGTGCATGACATTGGTTGCTGCTACCTCGATCTGGTCAACATGTGCCAAAACTTCCCTCCAAAAACCGATTCCGATTCCGATTCAGGCAAAGGCAACCAAGGCACTGTACACGCTGACTCTCTCATTTCGACAGCATCTGCCGCCCACTGTGGGTCTGTGGGACTCTCCTCTCGCGGGCGGGCCTTCATCCTCTGCTTTCAGTCGCTGCCACCGTGGGGCCCACTTCCCGGATCAAGCAGCGCAGCCCACATGTCAGTGAGCCACAGTTAAACGTACTCATGACGTTTGTTTGCCGTCTTGCGTGCTCTGTATCTGTATCTGTATGATCCCGTGACCAACCAGCTCTGCAGCGAAGTTCAATCCTTCCCAATAGGCAATGATTGGTACTCCCAAAATAGATGTCACTAGAAAATCGTGTTCCCTCACAAACACGTTTCTCTAGTGACATCTAAAAAGAGACGGAGGGAGTATATACTAATAAATAAGAGTAAAATACTACATTGTTAGATTTGGTCCATCAGATTTGAACTTCTTTTTCTTATCCATTCTGTCGGTTCATGCCCTTTCGTTTTATGTTTTTATGTACACAAAAATCCCTCTATTTCTTTTATTTTTCTCATCACAAGCATACCCCTCTCATGCCCCAGACGCTGGCACTGACCACTAGTGATCACAAATCCACAGACTCATGGCACTCACTGACCATGAACTTGCCCCAGTCATGGAACAGACGATGCAGAACTAAACTCATCAGCAGGTCTTTGGGAAGGTGCTCTCCTCCACCGCCCTCATCCTCCACCTTCCTATCGGCTCGTCCCTGCGCTGTCTGCCGCGTGCAGCGCAGCTGTCCCCCTGTGTCCGCCGCGTGCAGTGCAGTGCAGTGCAGCGTCGGCAACGGCGGCTTCATGGTTCATGCTTCGACGGGCCACGGGGGATGTGGGTTGCTGATTGGTGCTGCAAAGCCCACAACCCTGCAGGACCATGGTCAGTGGACATTGGCTACAGCACCTTGAGAAGCCAAACTCCGAAGTTCAGAGTTCAGACTAGCAGTAGTTAAATAGTAGTGTTGAACTGTCATTGTGTAGCTGATGTGAGTTGAGAACGTGGCTCAACTTTATAATGATTGGATGATTCTTCACAATTTGAGAGTATAACTATTGTGAATTTGATACTTCAGTGCTGTTGTGAGGATTGTTTCGATTTGATAACTCCGAGTTGCAGAATATGTACCAATGGTACTAGAATGCTCATTCGCAACATAGCAAAAGAAAGCTAAATTATATATACAGAACTAGAGTTTTTCTTCCAAGATGCGTGCAAAATGACAATAAAAGACTAATTTTGTCCACCTGGGAGCATAGCATCTAGCACCAGTTAACTAATTTATGGCAAAAGAAACTTGAACATCTATATCCACCTGGGAGTATCCCCTATATTGCGTATACTTCAAAATACTAACAGCTCCTCATAGCAACAATGCAACATCACCAGAATCTAGACAGAAGGTCATCGGTCATTGGTCCCGGTAAGTTAAATGATGAAGTAAGTTCTTTTAAAAAAGAAATATTATCTCAAGAATTGTAAAATAGCTATATGAGCATATTACCGTCAACATTTGAGTGAAGCTAACTTGTGCATGTGCTTGTGTACCACCTGAACTTGAAGCTTCATAAAAAAAATGAACAGAATGCACCTTTTGCTTGTGCTTGTGCACCACTTGAATTAGAGGGTTCGGAGAGCAATGGCATAATCCCTCTTGTGCTTATGCTTGTGCTTGTGCTTGTGCACCACTTGAATTAGAGGGTTCGAAGAGCAATGGACATAATCCCTCTTGTGCTTGTGCACCACTTGAATTAGAGGGTTCAGGAAACAATGGACATAATCCCTCTTGTGCTTGTGCTCCACCACTAACTGCCTCTTGTCCATGCACATCATCATTATTACCCGCTTTGCTAAACTGGGATGCAGCTTTGTTTCCTCTCTTTTTTCTAGCTTTGTGCTTCTTATCAAGCCAGGTTCTTTTTCGTTTTAAACTTTTTTTTGGACATTCTTTTTCTTTAATCTAGCATTAATCACCAACTCATTTGGTGGACTAGCATTTTTTTTTGGACATTCTTTTTCTTTAATCTAGCATTAATCACCAACTCATTTGGTGGACTAGCATTTGTGGGACAGTAAATATGGTACATTAAATATGTGCTAATGATAGATTAATTAGTGTTAATTTAACAATATTATGGTACAGTAAATATGGTACAGTAAAATATGATAACTTTGCGAGACGATATTTTAATTAGTCTATAATTTAATAATATTATGGTACAGTAAATATGTGCTAATGATAGATTAATTAGTGTTAATAAATTCATCTTACGATTTTCAGACGGAATATGTAATTTGTTTTCTGATTAATCCATTTTTAATAGACTAAATTAATATCAAACATCTGATCTAACACCTAAAAACTTTTCAACCCACCATATGATATTTTAAAACTTTTCACCTACCAACTAAACAAGCGCCTTAACACAGGGCGAATGGAAAAAATATATCAATCCATTCACTCTCGACACTGTTGTAGCATCATTTATTTGACTTGTGTTTCGGCAACAAAATGAATGATACAGTATCATGTATTAGCTAATCTATCATAAAGGGGAAAACCCAGCTCAGACCTCAGAATTAGAAGAACCACGTACGAGCTTCTTCCCCATTTTCAAACGAGGCCCGTCGATGAGGGCGTGCGAAGTGAGCGACGGTACAGAGGCCCCTAAAATAATGGGGCTCCCATAACGCAGCTTTTATTTAGACAATAATATACTGTAGGTTAGTTGTTGTCCGCCTATCCAGTCAACCCTGTGTTACGTGTTTGCAAGCAACCGACTTGACACCAATCAGAATCGGAGTCCGGCTGGTTATTTTATTATTCAATTTTTAGAGTAAAGAGCTCAAGGCATTAGGCATCAATATATCCATATCTTGTTCTGGTGTCTTAGAGAATATTAAATATAGAGATATAATTAGAGACTCGATCAATTTCAAAAAATACAAAACAAATAATGATGCTTTTCAGTAGAACTTGAGTCCAATAATACTTTTACTATTTTAGAATTAACATTTGATCTATTTATACATTTGATGAGTAAGTGAAAGTGTGTCTTATTTTTATTAGCCTTACAAATTTTATAAATTTTGGGGCCTCAATTTGTATTTTACACCGGAGCCTCTATTTTGTACGAACGGCCCGAAAACTCTCCGGCTCAGAATAGAACCATGAGTTATACCAGTGCATTCTCTCTAAACATAGTACCTGCATGCAGGCCCTACATCTACTCTCGTCCATACACAGATATCTTAAGACAACCAACAGCCTCTATAAAACCTTCATCGCATTACATTACAAGAAACCCACCCTCTAGCAGCTAGCTCCTCTCTCTCGATCCATTGCAAGAGGAGGAGCAAATTAAATAAAGAAAATACCACCGAACCACCATGGAGATGAACAAGGCGGCGAGGCTGGCCATGGTGGCCGTGGTGGTGATGTGCCTGCTGCTGGCGACAGGTCCGCAGGAGGCCGCCGCCGCCGGTGGCGGCAGACATTTATTAGTATCGTATGATGGGTTGATCAGCTGCAAGGTGCTTGGCAACTGCGAGAAGGACGAGGGTCCGGAGGCCACCCGCCCGGGGCCGCCGGCCAACGAGTACACTCGCGGCTGCAGCAAGATCTTCAAGTGCCGCGACGGCAGATGAGTTGGTCGTGCGATGAGATGATGCGCGTGCAGGCCGATCGTGACGAGTTGTGCGCATGCAATGCATGCTAACGTACTGATGTTTTCTTGCGTCGGGTACCATGCTGATGTACGTATGTGGCTCAACTTTTCATGATTAATGTAATGCAAGAGGGGTGTTTGGATCGAATGCGCTAAAATTTTAGTCGTATCACATCAGATATTGTGGTACTAGTTTAGTCTATTCAAAATAGACTTATTATAAAACTAATTACACTTACATACGCTAATTAATGAGATGAATATATTAAACCAACCTAATTACATTGCTAATTAACAAGACGAATCTAGTAAGTCAAGTTAATCCATTATTAACGAATGTTCATGGTGGTAGCACCACCTTATCAAAGCATAGACTAATTAAGCTTAATAATTTTGTCTCATGAATTAGCCTTTAGCTGATAAATTAGTTTTATAGTTAGTCAATTTTTAATATAGATAGACTAATGGAGCTCTAATTAAGCTTAGTATGTTCTCTCGCGAATTAGCCTTCGACTGATAAATTAATTTTATAATTAGTCTATTTCAAATTAGGTTTCGGCTAATAATTTTTTTAATAATTAGTCTATTTTTAATAGACTAAATTAGGACCTCAATCCGAGATGTGACAAGGTTAAAATTTTAGTTTGATAATTAGTCTATTCTTAATAGAGTACGTTATGACCGTAACCGGACGAAGAATTTTAGTCCGGGAGTCCGGGACCAACACCCTATAGTGACAACCAAAATTGCAGACAAAGTTATTTTATTTTACTAGTAAATATGTTTGTGTGTTGCAATATGAAATAAAAAGCTATCAAATGTCTGACTTGTTCTGTTATTCGCTTCAGCTACAACGGCTGCAACATGTGATACTTTTGATTATCACAAATGAACAAGTTTGCTAATGAAAATAAGGATGACAATTTTATATAAAATTTTATCACTCCTATAAAATTTAAAAGTTGTACTTTATATAATATAAGTATATATATTAGTAATAATATGATAATGTCTTACTAATTCTGTATAGATTCTTGTGGTGTTGATTAGAGTTTCTATAGTTTGCACAAGAGACTGGTTTTCATAGCATACGTTCCCATTATTGTAACTACCAAGTATGACCTGAATTTCTCTTAATTTTCTTACATCAGCACTTGGCGAGAGTTGTACTGGTATATACGAACAACTTAGAAATTTGCACTAAAATATGAAGACAACTTGAAGAAACATTTAATTTGATTAGATTGGATGACAAACGGCTCAAGATTTTAGTTTGTGGTTTGATTAGTTAGTCCATCAACAGATTTATGCTATTATAATAATAACTTATTGTAATTAGAATTACATCGACAACTTAATGATAAAAATATTTATTTATTAGGTATTGGTTAAAGTTTCCAAGACCATAATGCTATACTTTTTTATTTACTAGGTAGCGCGCGCGTACTCGTGTGTTGCTATAGAACAACTAATTTTTTATATTTAAAATACACAGATCGCATTGTAAGATAATAATATTGTGACATTAAAGTGACATTTAATATAAAAAGACAGAGTTCGTGAAATTAACACAATCACGAAGAACACGATATCGCAGACTCACAAACTCTATTATACATGTCTTTCGTAATGCGGCTAAGATAATATTTTATATCGACGAAAAGATATATCCGATATCACAATAGTGTTCTATTACCTCGTCTCAAATGTTTTATATCGACGAAAAGATATATCCGATATCACAATAGTGTTCTATTACCTCGTCTCGTCTATGGCGTTAGAACCTTACTAAATACAATATTATTCTTCATAAAAGTTCCATCCACTGTTGGCGTTATCCCCCCTGCTCACGACTCACGAGTCCAAGTCCTAGCTGTCTCGGTTGGGCGCATTATGGTGTCTTTTTTTTTTTTGTTTCCGTTTGGCGTTTCGAACACGCGTTTTCTATTTTGTTTTTGGAAACAATCCGAGCACGCAGTGGCGGGGGGCAAGCAAGGAGAGTTCCGTTCCGTGTTAGGAGCGCGTGTTGGCGGGGCGAAGATGATAGACCTGCGAGCGAGCGCTGGATGAGAGGGAACCGTCGAGCGACGCCGGGTGGACGATTCCCTTGTGTATCTTTTATGAAAAAAAAACCCTCAGTATATAATCAAAGGGAATAGAGATAAGAATCTCCGGGTACAAACAGAATCACCTCAACAATGTTTGTGTACGTCGTAGTTAGTGAACACGACCGATGGTCATCTACTCATCTCTTCGTTCGGATATACCAAAACTAAACCAAAAAAAAAAAACAAGTGGGAAAGCACATAAAACACTTGGACATTTTTAAGCTTTTCTTTTGTTGAGTTTAAACCTCAACTTTCGTGACATTATTATTATTATATTATATATACATCTATATATGGCAACATATGCTATACAAACCAGTCTCTTGTGTAAACTATAGAAACTCTAATCAAGACCACAGGAATCTAATCCGATGATTAGAGGTGAAGGTGTATTATTTTAGCACTTAAAACCTCCACTGTACTCATGCCTGTTTGGATTAGGATGAGATGAGTGGAAGATTTGAGTGATAAAATAACCCACTATCGGATTAGATTCATGTGGTCTTTATTAGAATTTCTATAATTTACACCAGCAGATGCAGATGCTAGTTTCCGTAGCATAATAATTACTAAAACAACCAAACAGCGAAGACACGTCGCGATCTGAAGGAAGAATGAGAAACATCCAAATGCTAGCAATGGCCCACCACAACCCCATGCATGCATGGCTAAAGAAAGACCACAAACAATGTTTTTTTGGGTGGGGGCGGGGGGCTGTCGTACCACCGGCGGCGCCAGTGATCCACACCGAGTCGGCACGTGGCGCGGTAGGATCAAGGAGGATTATATTAGGGCACCCGCAATAGATGGCTCATAAGCTAGCTCTTAGCATTTTTTTCCATATTTTAATAGAATAAAGAGAACAGCTAGCTCTTGATCAAGAGCTAGACTTATACGTAGGGTTATGGGGATGATACGCAAGCCGACCGCTTCTGCTGCGCTAGCCGAAAAACGTTTTAGCCGAATGCTACGTTAGCCGAATGGGGACGCTACGCTAGCCGAAAACAAAATTTTTTCGACCCCATAAACCAGGAACTACGGCTGGTTATAGATCACGGGATTACCACTAGACGCGCAGTGCAGCGGAAGACGTCTCGGTGTAGACGTGCGCGTCGCAGTGATGCCGTGTAGATGTTCACGTCCGACCTTCACGTCTCCACGTGCGGTTCGTCCTTGTGCTCCAGATGCAGCACCTCCGAGGTATCCCACACGTACAGGGAGGAAGCGTCACGCCTCCAGACTGCTAGGTCTGCGAGGAGCAATAGGCGCGGGCGTGGGGTGGGCGACGGCTGTCTAATGACGTGGTTACAACCCTGGTCGCCCCACCTATCTTTATATAGGCGTCCCTAATGAGCCCACCGACCTGGAGGCCCATTAGTAAACCCTAATCCCGGTCTGACTCGAGTCCAACTCGAATCAGGCTTCCAGCCCCTTAAGCGTGCGACCCTATGGGTTCACGCACACATAGACACGGCCCGAGTACTCCTACTCGCCCGATAGTTGACAGCGGCCTCTAGCAAGACGTGTCAACTCCTATGTATACGCAAAGATCATATCTGACGAACCACCACGATCACATATACGTAATTCCCTTGCCACACAATATTTGGTCCAACTCATAGGTTAACATTTAACCTAAGCACGGCCATGCATTTTATGATCCAATCATATGAGTGGTCCAGTGATATCTCTCTCGCAAGGAGAGGGGCAAATCCCATCTTGATCGTCTATGTCTCACAGCATACTTCCTGACAAACCCGAAGACTATCTTTATAACTACTCTGTTACGAAGTAGCGTTTGATAGTCCCTAAGTAAGTCGATTCATATCTTGAGTACATACCACAATCTCAGGTCAAAGGATATAACGTATATGATGTGTAAAGAGATAATAAGAACATCTCACGTTGGGTCAGTCCAGCCCCATGTCATACATGTGCCCACATTATTAGTTTGACATCTCCATATCTATGACTTGTGAAACATAGTCATCAACTAATACATGTGCTGATGTAATATTCATGTGTGTCCTCACATGAACTCCGATCAGGGACAACTATCGAATAACCATACAAGTAAAAGAGTTTCACAGACAATTCACATAATTGCCAATCAATACAAGTTGTCTTTAATGGATATTCAATGAACATATAATAAATCATGGATACAATAGAAATATCATCATCTCTATGATTACCTCTAGGGCATATTTCCAACATTATACACACATTTCGAGATGATGTGAGTATGTTACGTGAGGTTTATTGTATTATGAGCTATTGCTAAAAGTTAATACTATTAGAGAGGTTGGCTTAGAGCTAGCAACTGGCTCTTACTATTGTGGGTGCCCTTAGGGGCCCAAGTAGAAGTGAAGACAGGCCACCACCGTCCGTGCGTTTCGGTGCATGCACTGCTAATACTTTTCTCCCCTCTGATCTGATGAGTACATGCTCATGTTCTTTCTTGCTTTTTTTTATCAGATTGTTGTTCTTGGCCGGCCAACCACACCCATCTAGAATTAACGAATGATTTGCACTAATGCTTTTGTTCTTTACAGTTTACTCCACTTGGCATGTACGGTTATGGCATGGTGCCCCTACCCTTTGGGTTTGGCCATCTGAAAGAAGAGGTTGTGAATCCAACAAGCTACTCTCTGTGTGTGTGTGTGTTCATGAGAGAGACAGAGAGATGTGCATTGCCGCCTATTGGTCACATTCGGTTGCTCTTTGCTCTCTTGCTGCTACCTCTGCTCAACATGTGCCAAAACTTCACGGGGGCCCTCCAAAAACCGATTCCGATTCATGCAAAAAAAAAAAAAAAAAGGCAACGACGGCACTGTAGACGCTGACTCTTGGTAAGCGCCTCATTTTGGAAGCATCTGCCCGCCCAGACTCTTCCTCGCTGCTGCTCTGCTACTGCTACTAGTACGTGCGGATTATTATTATTATATTTAGTCCCATCTATTTTATTACTCCCTCCATCTATAAAAATATATAGTTATAAGATCTGTGCGTGTCAAATTGATTTAAGTTTGACTAATATTATAATAAAAAGTATTAATATTTATGTCATTAAATAAAATTATTATAAAAATATATTCTATTATTAATCTAATGATATATTTTGCGTATCAAGAATGTTAGTAATTTTTTATATAACTCTGATCAAAGTCGCTAAGCGAGAATTTTATATTTTATTGGATGGAGAGAGTATTTTTTATTATTAATTATTTCATGTTTTGTTGGACGGAGGGAGTACTTTTTATTATTATCTACTGCTCCGTAGCTAATACAGTAGTACCTACTACTACCTCCTCTCGCGGGCCGGCCTTTATCCTCTGTTTTCAGTCGCTGCCACCGTGGGGACCACTTCCCGGATCACGCAGCGCAGCCCACATGTCAGTGAGCCACAGTGACTCATGACGTTGGTTTGCCGTCTTTGCGTGCTCTGTGTATATCTGTATGATCCCGTGACCAACCAGCTGTGCAGGGAAGTTCAATCCTTCCCAACAATTAGCAATGATTGGTATTATTACTAATAAATAAAAGTAAAATGTTTTGTTAGATTTGTTCCATCAGGTTTGAAAATGTATTTTTGGATCTAAAACACTGACTATGGGTGCATAAAAAGTCCATATCTTTTCCTTTTATATGTTTTTTACACAAAACTCCCTCATTTTTTTTGTTTTCCCATCACAAGCATACCCCCTCTCATGCCCAGACGCTGGCACTGACCACTAGTTACCACAAATCCAGTCATGGCACTGACCATGAACTTGCCTCAGTCATGGAGCAGACCGTGTTGTTTGGCTAATCGTTTTTATGGCTAATTTTGGCTGTTTTAATAATATTCTGTGAGAGACAACCCCCCCACACACACACACCCCAGGCATATCATATTCATATCAGCCTATCAGGAAGCAAGCAACCATGCATAGATAGATTTGCCGCTGCCCCAGCAGTCCAGCACACCACAACCAGGCAGGATGATGATGCAGGAAAAGGAGGCAGTGACAGGAATCAGGAAACAAACAAACAAACAGTGTTTCAGGAAACAGCCCATGCATGCATGCTAGTATTTCAGCGTCATCAGCACCCAAATCAGAGCAGCCTCGCAGGTCCATCCATCACGATGCCAAAACGGTGCTACAAGGGGAAAAAGCCTTTCTGAAAGCTGTCGAACCCCCCCCCCCCCCCCCCCCCCCCCCCCCAAATCTTTCTTTCAGCTCCTCACTCACTCATCACTGCAATGCTAAGAAAGGTGCACATCACAACTGCACAGGATGATGGGTCACCCACCCACTCACCAGTCAGAGAACCAAGCCGATGATGATGATGATAATTGTGATCCCCATGGTCGCTAATCCTGTCCACTAAATGCGATCACCAGTTAGATCATCCCCGTGCTTCAGCTTTTATAATATAATAAGTAATGGCGCCAACAGACTTCTGTTGGTTTAGAACAGGCCATGCGTTCAAAATGGACATGCCAACCACCCCTGACCCTGACCCTGACCCCTCCCTCCCTCCCCAGGGAAAAAAAAGCTTGTGGTCAAGGTCAACCCTTATCTTACGGTTGCTAGGTTTCCATTCACACATTGTCAACATCATCACCGCCACATCACCCCTGCAAAATAATGCACATTAAGGTCTGCGTGTACTATGCCGCCATACTACTTACCAGAACTAATTACATAACTAATCAAAGGCTGGCCATCTTAATGGCAAATCAAAGTGAGAGCAAGATCCTTTTTTTTTCCGTAACCCATTGCAGGGCTTGGAAAGCATCCATCCATATTATCGGAAATAGAAATTCATCAGAGGATGAACACTCACCTTCACCTCCCTGAATGGAGCAGAGGGCAAAAAGAAAAAAAAATACCATATGCAAGCAAAAGTCGCCTAATTTCTTGGGCGCTTCCTGATGATCCGGCCGGAGCTCAAGAATCCCCACTGCTTTGCCGCTGACTAATAAGACAAAGGCACGCTTATACTATTATTATACCTCTCCATAATCAATTAATTTTGATGTCGAGATTGTAAGTTAGTTGACGTAGCGGAAACTGGGCCATCCAAAAAAAACCTAGCAGCAAGTCCTTGTCAAGCAAAATGATAATAATCAAAGCGGCGCGATAACCACTCACTTCTCTCAAGGACAAAACAAAAGTGACACAAGCAAAATGGAGTGGTCATTCACATGGCTTTGGCTGCAGGACCTCCTCTCCTTACTGGTATAATAATATGTTTCCACATAAGAGCACTCTGAAAGTTTATTCCAGACCGACCGATAGAATATCCTATAGTTTATAGAGCAAAAGCTAGCCTATCTCAAATCTATGGCCATACCCAAATTTAAATAAGGGGCACCAGTTGCGCAATTCACTGAGTAATTAAGACTCTAGGACTAGGATGATGCAGGAGATCCTGAGTGTCCTAGGCAAGTTTCATCAGGATCTCTATTGGCTATATACTATGCGCAACAGTAAGCTCATCCTAAGCTATTTAATTCCAACGTGGAAAACTTAGTACAAATCACGAGCTTTCAATACACTACATGAAAAACAATACTCCTATGTAGCACCATATGTCAAACCTATGGAAGAGCAAATGGCTGATGAAGTACATATCAAGTTAACAGGCACAGAAGATTTTCTGAGCAGACAGGAAGTCACACAGCCTCTGTATTTCTGATGAATTTCATTTCTTATCATAAGTCGGTCACAAGGAGATGATAGGCTACACACACAATCCAATTCTCCTCATGTAGTCATGTAAAACTATAGAGCACAGCAAAGGAAGAAAGAAAAAGGCTAGCGGATCCTACCTGATTGAGCCACTTCAGAGCATTTGGTCACTTTCACTAGATCATCATCAGATGAATACTTGTGAACAACATCTCAGACTGGATGATCTGGTGACTCTCTGAAACACGGAAGCAGTTCTAACTGACAAGTTCAGGAACCATACTCTTCTCTCTGTTTTTTTTTTTTGGTTCTAAGGATATGAACATAAGCTAAATTCTACTGGTTTTTGTCTTTCTTTCGGCACAGCTACAACATGGAAAGAGAAGGGAAATTAAACAGAGTAATAAGAAAAAAAAAAGGTTCACCTTTGCTGTTGCTACCTCTGTACAATGAGGCCAGCACCCAAACCCAATCGACCGAGCAGGTGCAGAATCAAAACCCATGACAAATTTCATCTTTGGATTTGGGCAGCAGAATCCAATCCAATTCTAGGCTTTCTCGAGCGTCCGGGCCAGTTCGACCGCGTTCTTGGCGATCTTGCAGTTATCATCGTTCACCAGAGCCTCGCAGAGGTCGAAAGCTTCGAGCTTTATTGCTTCCCGTGCGAGTTCGTTGCTCTCGGAGCAAATCCAGTTGAGGACGAGCAAGGCCTGCTCGATTGCACGGGCGTTGCCGCTCCTGGCGGCGCCCGTGAGCACGGAGACGACGCCGGGGATCCTGCACAGCTCCTGGCGGCCCTCTCGGCACCTGGCGAGGAGGCCGAGCACCTCGACGGCGCGCGCGGAGCCGTCGGCGGCGAAGTCGGCGAGCGCGGGCGCGGCGCCCTCGCGCACCGCGCGGCGGCGGTTCTCGGGAAGCTTGCAGAGCTCGAAGAGCGCCGTGGCGGCCTCGCGGCGCTCCCGCGGGCCGCCGCCGCGGCGGAGGAGCCCCGCCAGCGCCGGGATGGCGGACGGGTGCGCCCCGATGGTGCACTTGTTGACGTCCACGGTGGCGAGGCTGGTGAGCGCCGTGGCGGCGGACGCCGCGGCCGCGCCGCCGCGGGACACGGCGGCGGAGAGCGCGTCCACGGCGCCGTCCGCCACGAGCCCGACGCGCGTGTCGTCGCCGTCGAGGCTGAGGTGCAGGAGCGCGCGGGCCGCCGCCTCGTCCCCGGCCTCCGCGTGCCGCAGCAGCACCGCCGCGTTGCCGGACTCCAGCACCTCCCTCCGCCCCGCGGGGCCGGACTTGGCCAGCCGCAGCAGCGCCGGCACGGGCGACTGCGACTGCGACGCGGACCGAGCCGCCGCCGCCGCCGGCACCGCTTCTTGCCTCGCGTGCGCTCCTCCCTCCGCGGGGACGGCCGCCGCCGCGGCGGAAGGCGAGGCGGCGGCTATGAGGCGGCGCAGCGCGTGGTTGGGGATGAGCGGCGGGCAGGGCGGCAGCGGGAGGTTGGTGACGGGGCAGGTGAGGTGCCCCCCGTCGAGCCACTGCTGGATGCTGCGGCGCTCGAAGGTGTGGCCGGAGGGGAGGATGACCGGGTCCGTCATGACCTCCAGCGTGATTGGGCATAGGAAATCGTCCGGCCACGCCTCCATTCTCGAGCGGCGGGATCCGCGGCGCCGGCGCCGGCGCGTTCACGCGAAAAAGGGGACGAGCGGAGTGGGAAGCGTGTGGGACTCGGTCCTGGAGGAAGCCAAAGACGACGGAGAACAGGAAGAGGAGGAGAGGGAGGAGGAGGGGACGGGAGCGAGTGGGGAAAGGCCGGCACTTCCGGTGGACGGAAACGGGCTGCCGTGGGAGCGAGTGCGGAGACCACCCGGTAGGCTTAAGTGTGCTCTCACTCTCTCCCACACACACACTATGCAATGCAAGTCTCGCGTGCAACGAATTCTGCGTGAATGTTTCGTTTTGTCCACTAGAATTCTCCTTAAATATACCAACTCCTTTCATTTCAAAGTTGGTAAAGAAGCTTCTAGTATATAGCTGCGGAGTTGTGGTTATCTTCTCATATTATTTGTGCCTATTTTTATTTTAAATTTAGTAAAAGTGCTTTTCATATATTTACTGGCGCGAAACCGTGGGTTCGTTTTCGTAAAGCGTCTATGATACGTTTTACTGGCGCGAAAGTTAGTGTGATACCGTTTTCGCGCGGAAGTTAGGATGGTGCCGTGACTATCTTCCCATATTATCCGTATCCGTTTTAGTTGTAAAGTTGGCAAAGGAGCTTTTAACATATTCACTAGCGAAGTTGTGGCTTTAATTTGTCCTTTTAAGTTGTGTGTAATGCATTTACTTGTTCTCATACTAAAGTTGGTAATGGAACTTCTAGCATACTCATTAGTGCGGAGCCGTGTCTATCTTCACATATTATTTGTATCCGTTTTTATTTTAAAATTGGCGAAGAAGCTTTTAGCATACTCACTAGTGCGTAGCGGTGGCTTTATCTTCTAAAATTGTTTGGCAATACCTTCACCTGTTTTCATACTATTAAAGTTGGTAAAAAAACTTCTAGCATACTTGTTAGAGCCGTGACTGAAATTATCTATTGTCACACGAGACGTTACAATATATGAAGTATTGAAAACGACGTGATGGACGAGTAAATCCTAAAATCAATTGTATTAGCAATCATTCAAATTATGTAAGTATTTTCATAATTCTAACCGAGGCATGCTAAATGCACCTTCAAAGAGAATAAATCAAAAACATATCTCTTGTGGTGTAGTCGCAAAGGATTGTGTGATGCTATCTAGATTTTAGCTATCAATGGTTTTATAGTATCAAAATCGTGTATATTTTGGTTAGTATTAATTAGATGGAGGATTTATATCTTAATGATTAAGATATTGTTGAAATAGTTGAGATGGACTAAATTTAATGATATTGCTGTTGATAAGGATTCATGCTCCTCGTGCCAAAATTGGTTGGACAGATGCCACAACCTTAATGTCTGGAGGTATATTGTTGTTCTGTTTTTGTAGTATGTTATCAATGCCACAAATTTGGACTAGGAGCAGGGCACTTTGCTCTTTTGCTATTGTGCCATGACGTATGTTTCTTTCATGCGTGCTTTGCATGGCAATAGGGTTTAAAATAATATTGTTGATGGTTGTGGGGACTAGGCAGATTGAGACTTGATGGGCTCTTTTGATGCCTTTTGTTGGGTTGAAATGGCCAGAGACGGAACTACTCCCTCCATTTATTCCACTTGCAAATAGTATGTAGATTACCACTTGCAAATATCCATCAAAGGAATATTCCACCACAAAAAATCCATTTATTCTGCTCTTTAGGTCCTTTTGTTGGACTTGGTGATCTTTCTAGAACAACTTATTGAAGAATCTTGAAAAATCTTCGTTTAGTCAACCGTTATATAACATATATGCTACTCCCTCAGTCCCTAAATAACTGTCATTTTCACTTTTCGAGAAACATCTTTGACTAAATATATATTAAAAAAAATTAATATTCATCATACGTAATTAGTATCATTGGAAAAATCTTTGAATTTAGTTTTTTAATAAATTATTTGGAAATGCAAATGTTGCATGTATTTGCTACAAACCGAGTCAAACTTGTGGCATGAACACCAACTACGACAATTAATTAGGGACGGAGAGAGTACGTAGGTTCAATATATATGGCAAAAGGTAAATGGTTAATCATTTATCATGATATATAGGCATAGCCAAAATTCAAAGAAATATTTTAAAGACTCAACAATAAATATAAAAGATATCTAAATCTTATTGTTTTTGAAAAGGAAAGTATTATTTCAGTGCTTAAATGCAGTGGTGGATCTAGAAACACCTCAAGGAAGGAGCTAAAATAGTGTAAAGGAATTTTAAACCACGTCAGGTAGGGCTAAATATATTTTTTATATACTAAATTGGACTGGATAAGAAATTGTTAAAGGGATTTTTGGGCTGACTCCTCAGGCTGCAGCTCAGCTTAGGTAGCCTCGGGCTACAACTTAGTTGATGTTTCCATATAACTAACTTTGAATTGAATACCAAGTCTTGTCATTTGTTTGTCAGATCTTTTCTTCTCTGCATATTTAAGAGAGCTTTGTATTTACCTATGTCATATAGATTAGTAATAGTTGAAAAATATATATTGTTGGTTGCTTGATTTCCAAAATTATATCACAACATACTAAACTTGGGCTTTAAAATTAGTTATGTCACTTTCACTAGAACGTTTTCTTATATGCGTTAAAAATACATAGAATCAGCAACAACTTTATTAAAGTGCACTTCTCTATTCATTTTCAGGTAGACAAGTACAAAAATAAACCACCAAGTGCACCGAAACTATTTAAAGAGATGCACTACAGCAAAAAGAAAGGATTTGCTTCTGTAGTTCAATCTCTTATTGTAAGTAAAATCATACTAAGTTCACAGTTGGATGATACATTAGGTTCATATGTAATGATCATTGAGCTATCTACGTGTACTCCATTGCCAGGTTGAAATGGAGGAGAAGCTAAATGTACCTGTAGATGATACTGTTGAACCAAAGGATGTGACTGATGTGGTCTCGGAGGCTCTTGTTGAGAAAAGAAAGAAGAGCAGATTTCTTGTAAATGTGGGGATCAGAAGCTCGGCTAGCAAGTTGGTATTGTAAATGTAGGCATATTTATTTGAATCTGAGATGATATGTACTGATATGAATGGTGTCAATTTAAATTTGAATCTAATGTCAATTTAAATTTGGTGCTATTTAAATTTGAATGTATGTTGATGTGTGATGGTCCACAATGGGCCAATTCTTTTGTACAACTGGTCCAGCCCAATAGTTCCTGCTACAATATGAGCTAAAATAGAATAAAAAAACTACACAATAGTTGAGCCTCATGAATAATGGGCCATAAATAGCCTAATGATGACGTGGCGAGTAGCAGCCACGTCAAATCCAATATCACCAAATGACATGATAGCAGCTGACGTGTAATAGATTTGTGACGGTTCATTTCATCACTATTGGCCTATGCTACTGTTGCCGACCAGTTCATACATGACGAACGAAAAAAACAATCTGTGACGGTCTTTTTTGGTCCAACAAACGAGGTACATGACTTTTTCACGATCGTCACCATGAGTTAACTGTGACGCATTTTATCTTGTCCGTGATGAAATTAAACCTTCATGTATAAGAGAATTTCTTGTAGCGTTTTAATAAACTAATCTCATGGTTTCCTGACGGAACATGTAATTTGTTTTTATTTTTGAATAGACTAAATTAGTACTGCAACATCCGATATGACATCCAAAAACTTTTCATCCGTCCTCAAACTAACTAAACACCCCCTGAAAGTGGCATCTATGGCGCTAGTCTAATTAACATATTTCATGTGTTAATTAGCTTGTCATGATGAAATTAGTGTTTGCTTATAATCAGATGCCGTTATTTTCAACCGTTGAACCAAATAGAGAAAACGGGTTCCTCTTAGAGCGGGCTGTTCGGTCGATGGTTTCTGCTTTTACGGTAGTTGTTGGAGAAGAAAAGTTCTAGGTATGCGTGACTCTTGCTAAACCGTAGAATGGATCTCTATTTTGGGCTCAACCTGTTGTTGGAGATAGTCTTGTAAAGAGTCGGTAAAAGTCGTTTTCTCTTGTTGGTTGACAATCTGACGCCAAACCATGCATGTGTGCATATGGTGGAGAGAGAGAGGAGAGGAGCACTTCTGAGTTGTGAGCTGTGAGCCAAACGCCGGGAGAGTCGAGGCTGGGGGTGGGGGGTTAGGTAGGGTCACCGCCCGGCCTAGGCAACCGTCGCCCGGGTTCACCTTCTTCACCCACGGGCACGGCCCCACCGGCCACCGCGCCTTATCCGTTTCCACGTCACCGGCTGGCGGGACCCGCGGGGTCTGGGCTCCACGTGCAGGTACGTACCTTGACCGTTTCACCGCACGGTGAAGGTGAAAGCGAGAGCGGAGACGAGGGCGCGCGGAAGGCGAGGAGGACGGAGGCGCTGCCCGCCCGGCGGCGGCGGGAGGACCGTCGCTGTCCCAACGGCTACGAGCCAAGCCAAGCCAAGGCAGGCAGGCCGGCCGGCCGGCAGAGGATGATGAGGAGGGCTCGCTGCCTGCTGCCGCCGCCCTCGTTGGTTACCGCGTGTACTTTGAATGACAGTTTGACCGCGTCGTGGGCCCCGCAGTCGGAACCAGTCAGTCGGTCCGTCAGTCAGTCAGCAGGCGTGCTGTCCGTCAGTTACGCTGGGAGGAATAATGCACCAAAAATCTTTACAACAAATATCTGCTCCCATCACACGGTGACTCATTCTACCCCCTACTAGCACGTCTAGAAAAGCTGTTTTATATTTATACATAAAAAGATATTACGGGCTCGTTTAGATGAGTGGGGTGAGTTTTTTTTTTCTTCTCAACTGTAGCACTTTCGTTGTTATTTGACAAACTTTGTCCAAATATGACCCAACTAGACTTAAAAGATTCGTCTCGACATGTACATACTAAAAGTGCAATTAGTTATTTTTTTACCAACATTTAATGCTCCATGCATGCGTCTAAATATTGATTTAATGGTGATGTGAAGGAGAAGGAGTGAAAAAAAAGTTGATAGTTTCGTGGCATCTAAACAAGGCCTATGTCCGAACAAGTCTAAGGGTCTTACTGACTACTAACTTTATTGGTCTCTAAAGGTTAGTCACTAAAATTAGTCTCTAAATTACCAAACAACTCACCAAAGTTTATGAGCCACTCAAGTTTAGAGACCTTTAGTCATAAAAGGGTAACTAAAATAACTTTAGTGGTCTTCAGACACTTTAACCAAATAGGAGTGCCTAAATTTTAGGAGTCACTAAATTTTAGAAGGGAACCAAACAGGCCCTAAGTACGCCCTCTATTTCAAGTTCGTTTGGACTTTTTACATTAATTTTACTATGGTATAATGTATGTCTACGTACACAATAATTTTATATATCAACAAAATCCAAACGATTTGTAATTCTAAATGGAATGAGTTCGTGGTATATAAACTTTCAAAAGTACCCTTATGTTAAAACAAAATACTCTCTCGGTGCCTAAATAAATAACTGTCGTTTTTACGTGTCACAAGTTTGACTCGATTTGTACAAAATACGTGTAACATTTGGATCTTCAAATATATTTGTTAAAAAACTAGATTCAAAGATGTTTCTAATGATACTGATTATGTACTATATATATATATTAATATTTTTAAATATAAATTTAGTCAAAATTGTTTCTCGAAAAACACATGTGATAAATATTTAGGACGGAGGGAGCTATGAAACAATGGATACTTTCAGGAAGACACGTATCGCGTATCCGATATGTATCGGATATGGATACACCTCCGATACGCCTTCGATACGTATCAAGAAGTATCCGCGAAAAAAGAAAAAAATCAGATACATCATCCTATACCATAGGACGTATCCTAGGAGTATCCCAGGAACAACGGTCGGCAGTCAGTGCCGCACGGAAAGAGCGGTTGCATTGTCGCGCACCGGGGCAGGGAAGGAGGGGCGCCGCCGCGTGCGAGTTGGGGAAGCAGGGGCGCCGCCTGGCCGGGAGAGGCAGGCGACGAGTGGAGGCGGGGAGGAAGGCGGGCTGCGCTCGTAGCTGTGAGGTGTAGGCGGGGATATCATGCTCGACACAGAGGAGGCTGCCGGCACTGGAGAAGAAAGGAAGGAGGCTGGCTGTGATGGAGAGGACGGGAGGAGGCTAGCTGCGACGGGGATGAAAGGAACAGAGTCGGGCGGTGACGGAAACGGAAGAGAGAGGAGCGTTTGCGGCTGCGTGAACACTACTAAAAAAACATTTGTAGCAATGCCTCCCTTTTTTTTATAAGGACGACTCTATATAGAGCCGCCCCTACAAATGCCCACCAGACGAGCCGCCTCTACAAATCCATTTGTAGGGGTGGCTGTTGTTATGAGCCGCCCCTACAAATAGCTCGGATTTGTAGAGGCAGCTCAATATCCAGCCGCCCTTACAAATCCTATTTGTAAGGACGGTTCTATATTTAGCGGCCCCTACAAATAGACGCCGAATAATTAAATTAAGTAATAAAATTTATTTTTTCAAATAATCTTGGATGAAGAAACAACTAAAACAAAAGTTATAGGTCTTGAAAAGTTATAGAACTTTGATGGTTACAACTTTTTTATTTGAATTCATTTTGTCATAGAAATCTACATTTGAATTTGTCAAATTTAAAATTTAAAATTTTTAAACAACCTCGTATGGAAAAACAACTAAAATAAAAGTTGTAGATCTTAAAAAGTTATAGAACTTTGATGTTTATAACCTTTTTATTTGAATTCATCTTGTCATAGAAATTTACGTTTAATTTTGTCAAATTTAAAATTCAAAATTTTTAAACGATCTCAGATGGAGAAACAACCAAAATAAAAGTTGTAGATCTTGAAAAGTTGCAGAACTTTGATATTTACAACTTTTTTATTTGAATTCATCTTGTCATAGAAATCTACGTTTGAATTTAGCAAATTTAAAATTCAAAATTTTTAAATAACCTCGGATGGAGAAACAACCTAAATAAAAGTTGTAGATCTTGAAAATTTACACAACTTTGTAGTTGATCACTTTTTAATTTGAATTCGTTTAGGGTCTCAAACGCTTAATTTAAACTTGATTTAGTATAATATGAGTAGAACCAAAATCCAATATAAACATAAGTGACTGTGAGGTGTAGTGGTAGAGGAGAGTACGCGCGAGTGTGAGGTCGTGAGTTCGAAACCCACCACCTGCGGAGTGTGTGATATTTGCACAAAAAAATAGCTTTGACTTGTAAAAAATAACAGAAAATGGTGGGATGTGTGGTTTAGGTTCCTTCTCCCAGATTTAAAGAAATATTTTGCTATTTTTCGAGTTTTTTTTTCTATTTTTTAAGTTTTTTTAAAAAATCTGGAATTAATATTTCGAAAACCATTTGTAGGGGCAGTTCTATATAGAACCGCCTCTACAAATCGATTTCTAGAGGCGGCTGGCCCAACCGCCTCTACAAACCACATAGAGCCGCCCCTAAAAAGCCTTTGTATAGTAGTGGAAGGGTGTGCGCGGCTGGGAAAGAGATGTGGATGGATGAGGATAAGGTGCTGCTGGTTATTTTTTTTGAGAAAAAGGTGTTGCTGGTTCATGCGTATAGAAGGGTCTAGGAGGAGTATTGACTAAATGCTAACATGGCTTCGTGGATCTAATTGACTCCGCTTGACAAGATCAGGAGGCACTCATGTGTTTAACTCTTTTACAAATTTATTCAAACTCTAGATTGGTTGACTCATTCATATGTGATATGTTATTTTAGGACGAAGGGAGTAGAAATATAATCCACCAGTGTAAGTCGCTCACTAATGTCTATACTGAGTCAAACCATTTTATATTGACCAAAATAGATGACTTTTTTTACTTTTAGATTTTATGTTTGTCCATTTGTCGTGTTTATTTTTTTTTGCAAATAATAAAATAAATAAGTCATTATTAAAGTATCTCTAATGGTAATAAGTTATAACAAAAAAAGCTAATCATATATAATTTTTTAATAAGATGTATAGTCAAATAAGATGTTTAAGAGTAAAAAACGTTATCTATTTTTATGACAGAGGAAGTACATATTTTCTTAAATCTAACTAAGTTTATACAAAGTAGTTTCATGGTCTATATCTCAAAATTATTTACTATAAAATATATTTTATGACTAATCTAATAATCTTATACGGTATCATAAATATTTATATTTTGACTTTTCTAGATACACAGTTCTTATTTATACATCTAGATATACACTATATATTGATATAAGGTAAAAGCTATGAATTTTTAAAAAAAGTCAAGACGACTTATAATTAGAATGGAAGAGATTTTTTCTATAAATATAATCAAACTTCAGTTTATTGCATAATTATCTAGAGGATTTGTGGCTTAGAGATATATTTAACTTTAACAGCATCTATTTCAATGTCTTGATAGAAACTTGAAGGGCCTGTTTGGAAGGCCGGTAATCAGCCAAAAATCTCTGTAAATTACGAGCACGAATGTTTTTCCAGCCCAAGCTGAAACTTGTTGTTTGGATGACTGGTTAGGCCACTAATATTACCCCTGGTTTGAGCCAAAACAGGCGTTAAAAAATAATCGCCTCCCAAGGCTCGGAAAAGAAAACGACAAGTATCGGGGAGGAGTCCATCGCTCGGCTTGTTTGTCCCGTCGCCGCCGCCGAACCTGGCAAGGACGGAGGAGAGGTCCCATCAATGGCGCCCGGGACCAAATCCATGTTGATGGCGAGACAATCCATGGTAGTGGAGACCAAATACATGACGACAACATTCGCAATTGCGCGGACGAGGAGGATCGGAGGAGTAGATGCGCAACCGATATGGAAGATGTCGAACTGGAAGTCAGCACGGTGGTCGCGTTCACGAAGACAACGGCGGGCGAAGGAATTTTGAGGGTGGAAGCGACCCGCAAGTGGGCTGCGGCGTAACCTGCACTCCTCCCCATCAGTGCACTCCTCCCCATCAGTTTGTTATAGAGTTTGGCCTTGTTTTTAGATACCTCCGGGTTTCAACTTTTTTTTCGCTCTCTCCATCACATCACCATCACATCAATGTTTGGATGCATGCATGGAGCATTAAATGTTGGTAAAAAATAACTAATTGTACTTTTAGTATGTACATGTCGAGACGAATCTTTTGAGTCTAGTTGGACCATATTTGAACAAAGTTTGTCAAATAACAACGAAAGTGCTACAGTTGACAAAAAAAAAAAAAC
Organism: Coix lacryma-jobi var. lacryma-jobi; assembly: GCA_009763385.1. Lineage (NCBI taxonomy): Eukaryota > Viridiplantae > Streptophyta > Magnoliopsida > Poales > Poaceae > Coix > Coix lacryma-jobi. Next base: position 143,646,145 of record CM019828.1, on the reverse strand, counting down.
TCATCCTTGGCATCTAAACAAGGCCTTTGAATCCTTGTTCTTGCATTGATTTGTCTGTTCATGCCAGCTCGAGTTGTGCTGGTCAGATTGTTAGAGTTTGAATCCTTGTTCTTGCGTTCAGCCTAATCTCGTGCTCATTCCAGTAGCTTCAGATTCCAACAATTCTCACTTCATCAGTCATTATGATGTGAAGATTCACTTGGCTGAGCCAAACATTCCAGGGGTTGTTTGGCTCAGTGTATTCATACTCATGCGCTTGTAATTTCTTGTGCACAATAAATTACAAGTGTATTGTATTTACAGGTGGAAAAAATTTCAAAACATCCAAACAGGAAGTGGCTAGAGGACGTGTGGTTCTAACTCGCATGAGTATGAATACATAATGTATTGTGGATATTAATAGTTTTTTTATAGACTTGGTTAAACATTACTTCCTCTCTCTCAAAATAAATGCAATTGTAGGATTAGACATGGTTACCAATAAATCTGTAGAATTACCAAAATATCCCTATAAAAATGTAATCATTACACTTTGAAAAGCAAAAAAGTACAAAAGACAAATAAAGTTCTCTTGTCTTATATGTAGAATTGCATTGATTTTAGGATAAATTTTGAACTCTAGAATTACATGTATTTTGGGACGGAGGGGTACAAGTTTTGATTAAAATAGAAAATGATATTAATATTTAATTGTTTTTTGGACACAATACTAACTACTTTTATGAGACAGAGGGTGTTTGGGACTGTTCCATAAACTCTACCGTGAAGCAGCTACACAAAAATCCTAAAAGTTCGTGAATTACCTTTTTAGGTGCTCTCACAACTCCACTTTTTTTTACGGAGCAGAGCAACACAAGAGCTAGACTTGTTTGACAAAAAAAACATAGAGCGGAATTGAAAAACGTAGAGCGGAACATTCCCAAACACACCCCTTAATTAATTAGCGACATGTCAGCAGCAAAAGTAGTCGTCTATGCCCAAAAAATAAAACATTTCGAGGAGTTAAATATATTTTTAAATATACTAGATTTATAGAAAATAATATTAATATTTATATCTCCTATATATTTATGATAAAGATACAGTCTATGATTACCCTAATTATACTTGTTTCACCTCCATAAATATTTATAATTGGTTGACTTTTGAAAATTATATTTATATTATTATTTTGGACGGAGCAGTGAATAAGTTTACTACATACGTGCTCGTGCGTGTCGAGCCATTCTCGCAGTACAAAGTATCAATCACAGGCCGGTTCAGAGGCCCAGTTCGAGGTTCTGGCTGCCTAGTAGCGTGTGCCTCGAACACGAAATGGGCTGGATGACACGCGGTGGCCCGGAGGAGCAACCTCCTCCGCGGGCTGCGGCTCCGCGCCGCGTTCCACCTCGCCGCGGAGCGGCGGATGAAAGGAATTGCCGGATGAAAACACGCCGGCGCGCGAATGTTGGGAAAAGCCCACTTTTCCTCTCATTTTTTTCTGTAAAAATTCATTTTTCTTCCTTAAACTCTAAACCTAGACAAAAACATCTCTCTAAACTTTTGAAACAGTGATACCCCCAAAAGAAAACTTTTGAAACAGTGCATCTTATCTTCCCGGCCCGATTGTAAGCGGTTTTGGACGATAGTTTTGCTATTATTTGTTATAGTAACAGTGGTTTTGTCTTTTTTTATTTATTTTTGTTAAATATTTTAAAAATCATAGTAAATTACAAAAATCATAAAATAGAAAATCAAATTTTGTTGGACTCCACATGGTACATCTGTACAGTGAATATATAATATGGTATGCTTTAGTGTAAAGTTTTTTTTGTTATCGCTTAGATCTATGCTTTTCTATAAATAAAATAAATTTATAACTAAGTTATATCTGATCCGATGAGTATTAAATTTTTACTAAAATTCAAGCATACAATAATTAGCTTACCATAAAAAATTCACCATAATTGGACTATAGAAACTACAACGATAAATTTTCCAACTAATTCTATACAATAATATGCTTTTATGTAATTAATTGGAATAATTCATAACTATAGTTTCTATAGTCCAATTATAGTAAAATTTTTATGGCAACCTAATTATTGTAGTAAAAATTCCGTAGTCATTGAATCATGCACAACTTAGTTATACATTTATTTTAATTATAGAAAAATGTAGATCTAAAGCTACAACAAATAGTTTGTACTAAAGTGTACCATATTATATATTCACTATATAGATCTACTCATGTTACCTCTAACAAAATTTGATTTTCCATTTTATGTTTTTTCTATGATTTACTATAATTTTTTAAAAAATTCAGCGAAAATAATTAAAAAAGAAAAAAAGGCAAAACCACTGTTACCATAGCAAAACCACCATTATTGTATCAAACCACTATCCAAAACTGCTTAGAGCATCTCTAAGAGTTCAGTGTCTCACTTCCCTTGAAAGGATCAAGATGCCCAAGAGGGGGGGGGGGGGAATTGGGCTTTTCTAAAACTTTTGCAAGAATTAAAACCTAACAAGCCCAATTAACCCCCTGATGCCTAGAAGTGTGTTTCTCTAGAGTCAACCAAGCAAAAGATCGAAGCTATGACATTTCTACTCTACCATGGCAATTCAAATATGGATGAACAATAAGTAAATTGCGGAATTGAATTGCTCAAATGTAAATGTGTAAGTAGAGAGAGTAGAGATGACACGACGATCTTTTTTTCCGAGGTATCGAGGTGTCGGCACACCCCCCTAGTCCTCGTTGGAGCACCCGCGCAAGGGTATCGCTCCCCCCTTGATCCGCGCAAGGATCAAGTGCTCACTACGAGCTGATTCTTCGCCACTCCGGCCCGGTGAATCGCTCGCTACCGGTCACAACATGGCTTGGGTCATCCACAATGCCTCCGGATGATCACCAAGCTCTCCGATCGCCACCAAGCCGTCTAGGTGATGCCGATCACCAAGAGTAACAAGCAAGAACTCTCACTTGACCAACGCAAGGCTAATGAGATGGGTGGATGCACACTTGCTACTCTCGATTCACTAATGAGGTGTTTGATCACTCGATTATCAAATCTCTCAACCTCACTAGGCCTCTTGCACTCACTTGCTATCAAGATGTATCTGGCAACCTTTCAAATGAGCAAGAGTTATAGCATGAATGAGGGGGAGGCATATTTATACCCCCCAACTCAAAACATGCACGAAGGGGTAAGTCTAGCCAGTTACGCACTGACCGGACGCACCTGTCACAACCAAAAGACATACGAATATCATACAAGAGCCATAAGATAAACATGTATGCATATGAGTGCAAGTATCACACAAAAGAACCGAGATCCTCTCACAAGCTCCCCCTAAGTCTAACATACACTCTCTCCCCCTTTGGCATCAAAGACCAAAACTAAGAGTCGGAAGGCGGGACGGGAGCAGATGAGTCGGGCGTCGAGGTACGCGGAAGAGCCTCAAACTGAGCAAGGAGAGCCACCTCGTCGGACGACGAACTGAGAGCTGGCTGACCCTCGGACACTGGACGTGGAGGTGAAGCAGTCTGGGTCTGCTCAGCTGACTTTGGAGCGACCTCGGGCTCGGGAAGCTCTGGCTGCGGGAGCTCAGACTCTAGAGGAGGATCCACTGTCGCGGTCTCTGTCACTGAGACGGTCAACGAAGCCTCAGGTGCGGAACTGAGAAGCATAGTCTGACTCTGAGAGACCGGTGGCTCGGACGACGCTACGGAGGAAGGAAGGGTCTCTGAGGTACCAGTAGCGGGAGCAGGGGCTGGAGCTAGGATCACCGAGAAGTGAAACTCTGGCGGGGTAGGCTGGCCAGTGATCTCGCTGAACGTAGCCTCCAAGCTTCTGGGGGTCACGAGAACTGACTCCGTCTGAGTGGGAGTGAAACCGGAGCGAAGCGGTGTGAACCCTGGCAGCTGCCCTGGCACAGGTGAGGCGAACCACTGTGTGAACTGCGGGGAAGGCGAGACCGACGACGGAGGAACTGATGAGTAGAAGGAGGTCGACGGTCCGGGCAGCTGTTGTTGAAACTGAGTCGGCGGCGGAGGGAACTGACGAAGAGCTGCCATCCTCTCCATGAAGGCGAGAGTCTGAGTCTGAAGCGCAATCATCTGCCTCTGAAGAGCATCCTGGCGCTCCTGAGCCTGAGCTGCGGCCACTGCCTGTGCCTCTGCAAGTCGAGCCTGCTCCTGAGCCTGACGTCGCTGCTCCGCAACCTGTCGCTGAACTTCCTCAGAAAGCCGGGACTGCTGCTGCTCCATCCGAGAGAGTATGGCAAGAAGGGCTGGGTCAGAGCCGGCCATACGCGACGAGGACGCCTCTGAGTCGTGAGCCGCTGCTGGATGCATCCTCGGGAGAGGAGCGTAGTCGTCGTCAGAGTTGTCAGTCGGAACCTCTGGAAGGTCGGGGTCCTCAGCCTCTGCCTCAAGTCCTGCGAGCTCGGCCTCGGCTAGCTGACGAATAACCTCATCCTGCTCTGCGTCTGTCTCAGTGACAACTGGCCTCTGACGCTGCTGTCTGGGACGAGTGTCCGGACGGACCCCGATGATCTGGCGTGTGTCATACACGGGAAACTCAGTCGGAGACTGGGAAAGCTCAGAGAGCAGGGCCGAAATCATCCTCCTCAGAATGAAACAAATCCAGTGAGCATAGGGAAGCTGCCGGTGACCCTTGAACCCCTCGGCTAGCGTGTCCTCCATCTCTGAAATAATGACGTCCCAAATGTCAAACTCAAGCTGAGAGACCAAGTGGTGCACAAGACAAAGCTGAATCCGAGTCAGTCTCTCTCTGTAGCCTATCCGAGGCAGAAGAGTGCGCCTCATAACCTCGTTCACGAGACGGGCCGTCGACGTCAAGTCACCAGGACGCCGGCTGGACCCCTCGCCGAACAGCTCTCGGAAGCAGGCACGAACCAAATCTGCTAGTGGAATCTCGCCTGCATGAGGACGCCGAGGTGGCTCTGTCTCTCCATAGCACAACGTGTGAATCTTGGTCGCATAAGCTGTCAGACCAAGATACTCTCTAGCGCGGGCACTGTAGAGCCTGTAGGATCTCCCCCTGAAAGCAAAGTGAAGAAATCTGTGATACGGGGAGATCCATAGAGATGCATAGAACTATCGAACCCAGTCCTCCACATACTGACCACGTCGTCCAAGAAGATCGGCTAAGCCTGGCAGGTAGGAGAGCATGGGACGAATGGCCTCTCCACTAGCTGCAACTATATCCTCGAGCGGACAAACTCGGTGAGGCCGAAGATGGATGCCGCTGTTGACATAAGCTGTGTAAAAATCCTCCTGAAGTACGGTATAGAAGCCCTCGGAGGCCTGAGGGTGCCAGGCGGCTGGGAACCACTCCTCATAAGGAACCAAGCGCAGGGCCTGCACCTGACGTGCTGTCGCGAGCCGCAGGTCCAAGTGCTCCACAGGTGGGGGTCCCTGTGGCCTCGGAGGGGGTCAACCACCCCGCCTCTGCCCCTCAGGTCTAGGAGAAGCCTGAGTGCGAGTACGGGTGGACCTGCGTACGGGCTGCTGAGCTGGCTGCTCCTCTGGCTGACCCTCTGCCCGGGTCTCTGTAGCTGTGCTGAGCTCTGGAGCGAAACCACCGACAGAAGCCGCTGCGGCTGCCTCTGACGGAAACCGAAGATCCGGAGGGAGGACCTCAACTGGGTCGTCAAGAGAGTACGCCTCGCCGTGAATCTGGACCACTCCTCCCTCGGTCTGAAGCAGAGCCTGCACCTGCTGCTCTGTAAGCAGATCACGAACCCGCTGTCCACTCCGCGGACCACTGACCTGACTGCCCTGCTCTGAAGACTGATCGCGAATGCGAAGACTGCATGTCAGACCACCCTGCTCTGCCCTCTCGGCTACACGAGCTACTGCCAAAGCCATCTCTGAATCACGGTCAAGGCGCTTGCGCTTCTTGGACACAAGCTTCTGCTTCCCCTTCGCCTGGCCACAAGAAGGAGGGCGAGGGGAAGGAGGATCTGCCCCGGAACCTCCACCAACATTCTTGCAGTGTGCCATCGCTACAAGAAGAGAACCACTGCCAACTGACCAGGTAGAAAAACAACTGAACCGCTGTCGCTGACAAACCTCACTGAGAATCAATCCACAGCAACTGAGAGAAACCACGGCCAAGAATCCTCTGACGAAAAAGAGACTGGACTGCTTGCCGGAGATGGAGAGGAGCACGAGGAAGAATGGCACGATCTCCGGTGAACAGAGTGGGGTGCGCCGGCAAGGTGGTCAGCCCGAGGCGGGCGGTTGCGGGGAGGGCGGGGAGCGCGCGCGCAGAGGGAGGGGCAGCGGCGGCGGTGGTGCGGGTGCAAGGGGGGGGGGGAGGAGCGGCGACACGGGCGCGGTGGTGGTGGACGACGGCGCGGGCGCGAGGGGCAGGCGAGGGTCAGAAAAGCTTCGGGCGGCGGCGGTTTGGGGAGAGGACGAAGAAAGGAGGGGCGGTCCCACGTGTCAGTTGGAAAGACTTATTGCGCCCCTTAAGATGCGACCGGACGCACTCAGAGAGTGACCGGATGCACGATGCCAAGCGTCCGGTCCAACTCAGAGAGCATCCGAAACGCGTTTTTGCCGACCGGACGCGTCCTGTCGCACGTGACCGGACGCACGGCAGCGTCCAATGAGAACTCGACCGACGATCGGACGCACCACCCACCACCAGACCGGACGCGACTGAGTTACTATTCATACGCGCGGGTTTTGCACTGACCGGACGCACAGGGTGAGTCCGGTCACAGGGGAAACCCTGTTTTGACTCGATTTTTTCGCGCCGACTTCTCCCAACCAAGTTCCAACTCAAATAAGACGCAAATAAACACCAGTTGGAACCTAGAGGAGTTACCTCTCTCAAACCCTCAATTTTTTTTTCAAATATTTTGCCATAGGCTAATTTAGTTTTCTAGATAAAATAGGCAATAAAACCCGAGGAGACAACATGTGGCCACCAAAACTAGGGGTCCCAACCATTTGGAGCCTCAAACTAGCGGTGGACGAACACAGCGGTTGCTCAAAACTTAACCGAAAAGAAACGACAAGGCAACACACATGCATATGCAATGCAATATGGAATTTGAATCTAGGTTGCTTGTCAAGTTTGCTCATGGGTAAGCTTCTTCACACGCTTTTTAGGGCGGTTATCTTAACCACGTCTGACAAGCCTATGTGCATAGCATAATTTTAAACATGGCATATAATATAATGCAATGCAAAGACATCCCCCTTTCACCTTTTGACAAAGTTACTTAGATCAAGCACATTAAGCTCACTTCGCAATCTACAAAGGGTGTTCTCATCTAGGGGTTTTGTGAAGATATCCGTCAATTGATCTTCGGTTCTAACTCCCTCTAAGGATATGTCTTTCTTTGAAACATGGTCTCTAAGAAAGTGATGGCGAATATCTATGTGCTTTGTGCGAGAGTGTTGAACCGGGTTGTTAGCAAGCTTAACCGCGCTCTCATTGTCACACAACAAAGGTACCCTTTCTAGAACTACACCATAGTCTAAAAGGGTTTGTTTCATGTAAAGGATTTGTGCACAACAAGCACCCGCGGCTATGTATTCCGCCTCGGTGGTAGACAAGGCCACACTATTTTGCTTCTTCGAACTCCATGACACTAGTGATCTCCCAAGCAAATGACACCCTCCGGATGTGCTCTTTCTATCAATTTTGCAACCCGCATAATCCGAGTCGGAATACCCTACGAGTTGAAAGTTAGCTCCTTTGGGATACCAAAGGCCAATGCTTGGGGTGTGTTTTAGGTACCTAAGGATTCTCTTCATGGCTATGAGATGTGATTCCCTAGGATCAGCTTGAAACCGAGCACACATGCACACACTAAACATGATGTCGGGCCTAGATGCGGTCAAGTATAACAAGCTACCAATCATAGAACGGTAGAGAGTTTGATCAACCGGGTTACCTCCCTCATCTAGGTCGAGATGTCCATTTGTTGGCATTGGAGTCTTGATAGGCTTGCAATCATCCATGTTGAAGCGCTTGAGGAGGTCTTTTGTGTACTTCTCTTGAGATATGAACGTCCCCTCCTTCAATTGCTTGACTTGGAAGCCTAGGAAGAATGTGAGCTCGCCAATCATGGACATTTCGAACTCCTTCGACATCAAGTCACCAAATTCCTTGCAATAGGCTTCATTTGTTGACCCGAAGATGATGTCATCGACGTAGACTTGACAAATGAAGATCTCTCCATCAAGCTTTTTGGTGAATAGTGTGGTGTCGACCTTCCCAATGGTGAAGCCCTTCTCAACGAGGAAATCCCGGAGGCGCTCATACCACGCTCTAGGAGCTTGCTTGAGCCCATATAGCGCCTTGGACAACCTATAAACATGATTAGGATATCTAGGGTCCTCAAACCCGGGAGGTTGATCAACATAGACTAGTTTATTTATGAAGCCATTTAAAAATGCACTTTTCACATCCATTTGATATAATTTAATGTCATGATGTGATGCATATGCAAGGAGGATACGGATGGCTTCTAGTCTTGCAACCGGTGCAAAGGTCTCTCCAAAGTCCAAACCTTCAACTTGAGAGAACCCCTTTGCCACTAGCCTTGCCTTGTTTCTAACAACCTTGCCTTGATCATCTTGCTTGTTCCTAAACACCCATTTTGTTCCAATGACTCTTGCGCCCTTTGGTCGCTCTTCAAGTGTCCAAACTTGGTTGCGGGTGAAGTTGTTTAATTCTTCATGCATGGCATTCACCCAATCCGGGTCACTTAGAGCTTCATCTACAATGGTAGGCTCAACAAGAGAAACAAAGGAGTGATGTTCCATAAATAGAGCAAGTTTTTGAGATCGAGTCATTACACCCCTTGTAGGACTCCCTATGATGAGATCTTGAGGATGGGCTTGTAGTAGAGGAGTAGTCCTTCGATCAACCACTTGAGGGACCGCTTGTGGAGCTTCAACATCTTGAGCTTGTACCACCATTTGATCATGGGAGACATGAGTGTCTTCATTTGGATCCCTCCCATTTTTGTCATCATCATGTGGTACATTGGATGAGGATGGCTTGTCAATGACTTGCACATCATCATCATCATCTTTAGGCTTGATGGCTCCAACCGGCATATTCTTCATTGCTTCCCTCAATGGTTCATCACCTACATCATCAAGATTCTCATGCTCTCCTTGAGAGCCATTAGATTCATCGAATTCCACATCATATGTTTCTTCAACCACTCCGGTGGCATGGTTGAATACTCGATATGCTTTGGACTTCAATGAGTAACCAACAAGAAAACCAATATCACATCGGCGTTGGAACTTCCCTAGGTGTTGGCGCTTCTTGTAGATGTAGCATTTGCACCCAAACACTCTAAAGAAGGATACATCCGGCTTCTTGTTGTTGAGTAGCTCATAGGGGGTCTTGCCAAGGAGACGATGGGGGAACAACCGGTTTGATGCATAGCAAGCGGTGTTAATTGCTTCCGCCCAAAATCTTTCCGGTGTAGAGTACTCATCTAGCATTGTCCTTGCTAGGGTGATTAGAGTCCGGTTCTTCCTCTCAACTACCCCATTTTGTTGTGGTGTGTAGGTTGCGGAGACTTCATGCTTGATCCCAACTTCATCACAATATTCCTCAATGTGGGTGTTGTCAAACTCCTTTCCGTTGTCACTTCTTATCTTTTTGATCTTCACTTCAAATTCATTTTGGGCTCTATTGGCAAACTTCTTAAAAGAAGGGGTTGCTTCGGATTTGTCATGGAGAAAGAATACCCAAGTGTATCTTGAATAGTCATCAACAATCACTAGGCAATAGAGATTTCCACCCAGGCTAGCATATGTTGTTGGCCCAAATAGATCCATGTGAAGTAGCTCCAACTCTCTTGATGTTGACACGAAGGCTTTGGTTGAATGAGTGTTTGCAACTTGCTTGCCGGCTTGACATGCACTACACAATTTGTCCTTCTCAAATTTGACATCCTTCAAGCCTCTAACCAAATCCTTCTTCAATAGCTTGTTGAGAGTGTTCATTCCCACATGAGCCAACCTTCTATGCCATAGCCAACCAAGTGATTGTTTAGTGAACAAGCATGTCTTCAAGTTAGCATCTTCGGAGGAGAAATCCACTAGATAGAGATTGTTGTATCTAAAGCCTTGGAAGATCACTTGTGAATCGTCTTTCTTGGTCACAACCACTTCTTTGTCAGTGAACAAACATTGAAAGCCAAGATCACATAGTTGCCCAACGGATAGCAAGTTGAAGCTCAATGATGCAACAAGAAGCACATTTGAGATGGTATGATCATTTGATATAGCCGCTTTGCCCAATCCCTTGACATTGCCCTTAGAGTTGTCACCAAATGTAATCTTTTCTTGGTCATCGACGTTCTCTTCTAGTGAGGTGAACATCCGGGGATCACCGGTCATATGTTGTGTGCAACCACTATCAATCACCCAATGGGATCCACCGGTCTTGTAGTTCACCTACACACATAAGAAGTCAAGCTTGAGCTTTCGGGACCCAAACTTGTTGCGGTCCCTTAACCTTTTCAACTAGTGACTTTGCAACCCATATTTGCCTTGGTCTATTCTTGTTAGGTGGCCCCATAAACATTACTTTCACTTTGCCACTAGAATCTTGTCTAAGCATGTAGTGAGCATTGAAAGCAAAGGGCCTAGCATGCTTGGGCAAGGGTGTAGGTTTTGGCTCTTCACAATCATGAGCAAAGTGTCCTTCTTTTCCACACTCATAGCATCTCCCAATCTTCTTCTTCTTTGGCTTTGTGATGCTCTTGCGTTGCTTCATCTTCTCTTCAAGAAAGCCAATGCCATTTCTATTTGTCTTCATTACGGTGTTCATGAGGAGCTCACTTTGAAGACATTGACCCTTGGTGAAGTTCCTCAATCCGGTGGTGAGATGCTCTTTCTCCTTCTTGAGCTTGTCATTCTCTTGTTGGAGTTCCAATTGAGATGGTGTCATTTTGTAGTCCCTCTCCATCTTCAATCTTTTGTTCTCTTCTTTAAGCATGTCTAGCTCAAGTGTCATGCTAAAATCATCATCATGAGTTTCAATGACAACTTGCTTGGTGGTTGTAAGCTTCTCTAGATCAACCTTGAGCTTTGCATTCTCATTCTTGATCTTGACATAGTCATCAAAGTGATCGGTCACAACCACTTCCTTGCCCTTGCTACTAGCTCTTTGCTCATCATGCTCACTAACCAAGTCCTCACAGGATGTTGCTATATCACACTTAACAACAAGGTTAGGGGCATCGTGTGTCTCATGAGAAAGCATATCATAAGCAACGGTGAGAGTATCATGATCAACTTTCACTTGAGTGTATTTTTCTTTAAGCAAGGCATAACTAGTGGTAAGGTCACTATGCATCTTATCAAGTTTTTTATTTTTAGCTTTGAGCTCCTTGTTAGAGGACTTGAGCTCCTTGATGGAAGATGACATAGTAGCAAGTTCATTTTTTAGCTCATCACTAGCATGTGTAGCACTGTTATACTTCTCAACAAGAGCTTCATTGTCATGAGCAAGCCTTTCATTTTTAGCTCTAGTCTTTCTTATGATTTTAGTGTAGTTGTTTAGCAAATCAACAAGTTCATCATAAGAAGGAGCTTGGAACTCTCCATCACTCTCATCATCACTAGAGTCATCATCACTTTGTACCTTCCGATCACCCTTTGCCATGAGGCATAGGTGTGTAGAGGATGATGGCGACGGTGGAGGTGGTGGTGTAGAAGTTCCAATCACTAGAGCGGCCACCTTCTCCTTCTCATCATCACTATCTTCATTGGATGAGCCACCGGAGGAGTCAATGTCGGTGAGCCAATCACCAATAATGTAGGCCTTGCCACCTTTCTTGTGATATTGCTTCTTCTTCTTTCCATCCTTCTTGTAGGGCTTCTCACTTTTCTTCTCATCTTCGCTAGATGAGTCATATTTCTTGCCCTTGTTCTTGTTCTTGTTGCTTTCTTTCTTGGGCTTGGGGCATTGATGAGCAAGATGACCAAGATCACCGCAATTGTAGCAATCCATTTCGGAGATTGGCCTTCTCTTGCTACTTGTGAAGAACTTCTTCTTTCTTGAATCAAAGTTGACTCCATTCTTGTGAAGCTTCTTCAACATCTTGGTGGTCTTCCTCACCATGAGAGCAATGTTGGAGTCATCTTCATCATCACTTGTGCTCTCATGATGCACCTCAATAGCCTTGGACTTGCCTTTCTTGTCATGGCTTGCTTTGAAGGCCAAGTCCTTCTTCTTGTCGGTGGAAGAGCCACCACTTGGTGTTATGTGCATGTACATCTCATGAGCATTGATCTTCCCCAAGACTTGTGTTGGTGTGGATGTAGAAAGATCTCCTTGATGTAGCACCGTCACAATGTGTCCATACTTGTCAATGGGAAGGACACATAAAATCTTCCTCACAACATTGGATGGTTGCATTTGTGTGAGGCCAAGACCATTAAGCTCTTCTACAAGAACATTCAAGCGTGAGTACATTTCATTGGCATTTTCATGAGCAAGCATTTCAAAAGAATTTAACTTTTGCATGACCAAATGATAACGCTCCTCACGCTCACTCTTGGTTCCCTCATGGAGCGCACAAATGTTATCCCATAGTTCATGGGCATTCTTGTGGTTCCGGACACGGTTAAACACATCCTTGCAAATGCCTCTAAAGATGATATTTTTGGCCTTTGCATTCCACTTCTCATTTTCTTCCTCATGAGGGGTTAAGCTAGTACCCTCAATTGGCTTGGGAAAGCCGGTGATTGCGGCTTGGCGGCATTTCACATCGACCACTTCTAGGTACGACTCCATACAGATTTTCCAATATGGAAAGTCGTCTCCCTCGAACATGGGCGGTGGTCCATCACCCCCGGACATCTTAACTCTAGGCGGTTAAGCCTAAATCGAGAGCACAAGGCTCTGATACCAATTGAAAGGATCAAGATGCCCAAGAGGGGGGGGTGAATTGGGCTTTTCTAAAACTTTTGCAAGAATTAAAACCTAACAAGCCCAATTAACCCCCTGATGCCTAGAAGTGTGTTTCTCTAGAGTCAACCAAGCAAAAGATCAAAGCTATGACATTTCTACTCTACCATGGCAATTCAAATATGGATGAACAATAAGTAAATTGCGGAATTGAATTGCTCAAATGTAAATGTGTAAGTAGAGAGAGTAGAGATGACACGACGATCTTTTTTTCCGAGGTATCGAGGTGTCGGCACACCCCCCTAGTCCTCGTTGGAGCACCCGCGCAAGGGTATCGCTCCCCCCTTGATCCGCGCAAGGATCAAGTGCTCACTACGAGCTGATTCTTCGCCACTCCGGCCCGGTGAATCGCTCGCTACCGGTCACAACATGGCTTGGGTCATCCACAATGCCTCCGGATGATCACCAAGCTCTCCGATCGCCACCAAGCCGTCTAGGTGATGCCGATCACCAAGAGTAACAAGCAAGAACTCTCACTTGACCAACGCAAGGCTAATGAGATGGGTGGATGCACACTTGCTACTCTCGATTCACTAATGAGGTGTTTGATCACTCGATTATCAAATCTCTCAACCTCACTAGGCCTCTTGCACTCACTTGCTATCAAGATGTATCTGGCAACCTTTCAAATGAGCAAGAGTTATAGCATGAATGAGGGGGAGGCATATTTATACCCCCCAACTCAAAACATGCACGAAGGGGTAAGTCTAGCCAGTTACGCACTGACCGGACGCACCTGTCGGGGTGACCGGACGCGTCCGGTCAGTGTCTAACGGCTAAATGACGTTAGCCCTGACACTCGTACGAAACGTCGACCGGACGCTCCCAAGCGTCCGATCACCACTGACCGGACGCGTCCGGTCAAGGATTTCACTTTCTGGATCCTCTCTTTGTTGGACCGGACTCACCCCCTGGTGCGTCCGGTCCATTGTTGAGGGTGCGTCCGGTCACAGCCAGGCTTGCCCCACAGCGAGCACCACTGACCGGACGCATACCCTAGCGTCCGGTCCTAAGGGCTCCAGCGTCCGGTCACCATTTGAAGTCTAAAACGACTTCGGTTTGCGACGCTCCCTTCACGAACTTTCTTCCTTATGATCTTAGGGACCTTTCTAAGCTACCTAGAGCTTTGTTTAACAAGTGTGCACCACACCTAACTCAAAAGTCTCACCTAGGTCAAGCTACCCATTCAAACCCCCCTTAATAGTACGGCCAAAGATAAAACAAAGACCTAGGCTACTCTAAGTGTCCTTCAACACCAAATGACACTTAGAACTAGTCTATCATCGTCTTCGTCGTCCATCCTTTGAAAACCGAACGAATTCGATCAATAAGGGGACATGAATACCATAGTGCCCTCACGATCATCATTACCATGACCTAACTCAACTGTTTCTGCAAAACACATGTTAGTCATAGTAATTTACCATTGTCATCCAATCACCGAAACCCACTGGGGGCCTAGATGCTCACATCCCTATCCCTGTTTTTTTGGGAAAAAAGAAAAATATCATTTCCAAGAGTTTCTCATCTCCCTTCTCCATCTTTAGGCCCCCTTTAGAAACTCAAATCCCCTAAAATTCCATGACTTTTCCAGGTGAGAAATCTATAGGGATATTATTTGAACTATTTAGTTATTTATGAAGGGCTTTCCATCCCTTGGTGTGTCTTCTTCTTGCTTCCAAATTAGCTCTGGCACTTGGTAAAACTCCCCTCTTTACACGCAAAAATATGCCCATCGCGATTGCTGTGCATTTGGACTTCCCCGCCCTTCTTCTCCTTCCCGCGGTTCCTTCTTGCACGACATCGATCGCCTTCACATCTGTGCCTCAGTCGCCTTCGTCGTGGGAGGGGTCATGCGAGCTCTGTTGGTGAGCCATCGCATGCGCCCCACGAGCTTCGCCGCCGCGCCGCGCGAGAGAGGAAGAAGACTAGTGCATCCCGGCGGCAATGGAATCCAAGCACTCGATCCCCTCGGCTGCCGCGTCCCACTCCGCCTCACGTGCGAGCGGCGGTGGCGTTGTCTTCGTCGAGGTCTTCGATCCTCGCCGTACGTCCAAGCCGGGCGCCGCCTTCGTGGGCGTGCAAGCGCGATGAGCTCTCCACTAGGCCGCCGGCACAACCTCCCCCGCGGTCGCGACTCCGCCATGGTCGCGATTCCGCCGCGCGGCTTCGCCGGTCGCTGCCGCGAGACCTTCGGTCGTGGGCGAGGTCCCTCCATCACCGAGCGTGGCATCCTGGACGTAGGCACCAGTCGCGACTTCGGCTATGGGTGCGTCTCTGCAGGCGGCCGCAGGCTCCACTGCGCCGTGGGCGCGAGCCCGGCCACAGTCGCGTCGGCCGCAGGCCATGCGCGGGTGCCGCCGCGAGCCCCGTAGGCCGCGCACCACCGTGAGCCCCGCAGGCTGCGAGCGGGAGCTCCTTCGGCTGGGAGCGAGCGGGAGCTACATTGTTCGTTCGTCCCGCCATGCGGTGAAGAAATAGATGCAGAAACAGAGGTAAGATAAAGGTGGCTGAGACCCATAAAATAGTAAAATAATTTATGAAGCTGTGTGTTGAAATTTTGCACTGTGAGAGAGCTCTGTTTCAATATAAAGTTTCGTATGTTGGAAAGTGAGAAGTGGAACTACTTATTGAGACTGATCTTAATATAGTGACATGCTTATAAAACTCTATGAAACTCCCTTCTAAGACTGACTTAATGCCTCTGCTCTACGTTGGCACTGTCACATTGGGCGGGGCTGTGTTTTTTTAATTGCTGGCCGCGATCCATTGGATGGGAGGAGCGAAAGATACGAGTGGAGGAGCGAAGGATAAGGGTGGGGCGCTGACCACAGGGTGATGAACACAGTCTGATAGACATCTGCTAGTACAATGATGTCTACGGCTGGACCGATAGCATAGCAAAACGACTCTTTTTATGAGATAATATTTAAATTGTAATGACTGTTTTTTTCAGGACGAAGAGGGTATATTATTCGTCCGTCATCGGGTACTATAGTTTAAGGTCAAAAAAAAATGAGACTAACGTGAACTTGGAGTCAGGTTAGAAAATGTACTTTAACATTAGACAAATGTTGGTAGAATCCACTTGTTCGATTGACTCACCACCATATTGACGTGTTTGGTGTGTCCAACGTTTAATTTGGGTTAGTAGGATCTAGTGTGAGTCAAAGTATCGAGTAAGAACGACACATGTGGTACTACTCTTTGGCTGGTCGTTCCCACGGCTGATTTCGGCTGTTTTAATAGCGTTTTGTGAGAGAGAATAGATTGAAATACGGCTGATGAGCCAACTGATAAAGAAGAAGAAGGCTATGATAAGTACAATTCTTGTTCTTGAACACGGTTACATGTGGGGAAAAAAGATGTGAAACACGTCACAGGCATAGCAGGCTGGCTAGCTTGTCTCTTGAGTCCTGCTAGCATTTTGACATAGTCGTCAAAGGTGATGTTTTTGTTTGTTATAAGAAGAAGAATGATGAATTTGTTGTATTATTATTATTAGAAAATACATAGAATATTCGAAGAGAAAAGGCCGAAGAGAAAAGCCGGAGAATCCCGTCCGGTACTGCGTGCAGGGCAAAATCAAAAAAATCATTCCGGCCCAACGAGCGGACGACATGCAAGGGGACGTCATGTCAGACAGACAGACATCATGGCGGGGCTGCAGCAGCTCACCCCAGGGGACTCCGATTCTCTTGTCGTTTGGTGGCTGCGTGCCAGGTGCCCAGTCCATGAAGCAATGCGCAAAGGCTACGACACCTCCGTGTTGTTGGTCTCCTGGGAAATTTGGAAGGAGCGCAACCAAAGGACCTTCGACGGCCGGCTCAGAAGTACCTCCGCGCTGCTGGAACGCATCCAGAAGGAGGCTAGCTCCTGGATTGCAGCCGGCTACCGGACGCTCTCGGTGTTTGCTGCCCTAGCTGTCTAGGGTTGTGTTCGTGTCGTCCCTGAGCAAGCGGGCTAGTTTCAGCATCACCGTCACAGCCGGTACCCTCTGTCACGTGTCTCGCTCGTCATGCCAATAACATCTCGCCCTTTGCAAGACGACATGCGTACCGAGACTCTTTTTTCTCTTAAAGCAGTACGTGCATACGCACGCTTTCGAGAAAAAAAAAAGACAGACAGACGTCACAAGTCGTCGCCTCCGGCTGGCCTTGCTGCGACTGCGAGCGAGGAAGACGGCCGGCGACGCCACCATTCCAGAGCCTTCTCTTTCATCACCACTAGCAGCTTTCCAACGGGTCGCCAACCGAGATGGGCCGCCCCGGCCCGCGGACACCACCCGGCGCGGGAGAGCGAGCGGTCGAGCCTGACCTGACCGCGCCAGCAGCTTTTGGCGCGGCAGCACCTGCTGGCTGAGGAAGACGGCCGGGCCGGCGACGCCATCAAGAGCCTTTGTCTTAATTTGAGCGCTACTAGTAGGTAGTAGCAGCAGCAGCTTTCCAATTCCAACGGGTCGCGCCCCCGGATCGGCCGCCCCCGCGCGCGGACACCGGCCAGCTTTTGGCGCCAACCGGCAACCGGCGCGGCCGCATATATCGGCCGTCCCACTCGTCGTCAACGTCTCGTCTCAACGACGGCCGGCCGGTCCCCCTCCCCCACTGCTGAGCGCAGATTTCTCCTCCGAGCTGAGCACGGATGGCGCGAGATCTTAAACCGAGCACGGATGCTGCTTGCTGCTGCAGTAATATAATATTTCAGAACAGTCGGCTACCAATATCAAACACCACCTACCATACTACTTTACTAAACTAAGGGTGTGTTTAGTTGGAAAATTTTGCGAAATTTTTTCCTGTAGCATTTTAGTTGTTATTCGACAAACTTTGTCCAAATATGGACCACCTAGACTCAAAAGATTCGTGTCTCGACATGTACATACTAAAAGTACAATTAGTTATTTTTTTTACCTACATTTAATGTTCCATGCATGCGTCCAAACATTGATGTAACGGTTGATGTGATGGAAAATTTTGCAAAATGGAGGGAACTAAACTAAACAGGGCCTGGGACTGAAAACGTACCACACTGATAACACCAACTACGGTTAGGTTACTTAGAACTTCTATTTACAACTCAAAACTCGAGAGCATCATCAGACCGGTGAAGTTGAGCCAGACAGCGGCGTCAGCAGCAGCACGGGAAAACATATGGAGAGAGACCCTGGCAGTGTAGTACGGCATGGGGGACTGATGATGGCCAATTCATTTTATGCGTCGGCTAAATTTTAAGGCACCGATTTCAACTAAAATCACCAATCCTCATTAAAGCGGAGCTTCGGGAAGATTCAGGACATGATAATGGAGATAGGTTAGTTACGCGCTCGTCCAGTCCATGTCAAGAACAGAAGAAAATTTTAAAAGATAGTTCGATAAAAACCTGCTGCACTGCTTTTGCTGCCTTTGAGGTGCGTTCAGCTGACTCCGAACAGATTATGATATCTAGGAACAAGCCGATCCTGTGTTTGCAAGAAGATGGTCTTTGTTGACAACTAAAATTGGTCAATTTATGAAGTTGTCAAAAATGTGAAATGGACTTCATCATTGCGTTTCTTTCGTCAAGATAGTAAAAAAAAAACATATATGAAACGCTCAATTTGGAGTCCGGATGGAAGAATTATGGCCCGAGTCAGAAGTTCCGACCTCGGAGTGGAAGTTCCGATCCCAGAGCGGAAGTTCCTACCCCGGAGCGGAAGTTCCGACCCCAAGACTTTCATAAAACCTGTTTTAAACACCTGGCCTTTTTATTCTGATCCGAACTATTTCAAACTCGTGAGAAACTTAGAAAATAAGGTTTTGAAGGGTTTCCTACTGGAATAAGACCACCCCCTATATATACACACACACGAGAGGATAATGGCCGATTGAGACCTCATCTATCCAATCGTCAAAAAACACTATTACTTTTATCTTCTATCCCAAGCTCTCTCAACCCCATGCTGTTCACGCATCTCTCGATGAGGTTCGTTGGCGTTTTAGGTGGCCTTGCCGACCCCAGAACACCCCCACCGTGCGTCTCCCTGACGGGTCCTCTCGGGAGGCGTTCGTGGGTTTATCAGGCGAAGAACGAGCATCTGATCGGCTTCGTCGACCTGCTGGTCGGCTTCACCGTTGGGATCTCCCTCCGTCGAATGCTAAGCTGTGTGCGGCCTCTAGGCGATCTAGCCCCTATCAGTGTGTGACCCGAATCAGCGTCATCAGAATTGTTCCCCAAAGTTGATCTCATCGGCTAATGAGAAGGCACCTCATCATCAGCCACAAATTCCTTAATGAGATGAATTGACTGGCGATCATTATTTGTACATGGTTGATGAAAGGAGGCTATTTGATGAAAATTATTATCAGCACACGAACATCGGCTCCGAGTACTAAAAGGCCATTACCACTTGTGACTTCATCGGCGACAACTAGAGATGCCACAAGATGTATGTCCAGAAGGTCACAGAGCATGCTGGGATGAACAAGCTCAGAGTTGAGAAATGTGCATACGGTTATGAGGTATCTGCATCTCTATACTTGGTTCACATATTCTTTATTCCTTACTTTTTCTAACAATTGTGAACAATCTGTTATAGGAAAAGTATATCATCTAAATAGTTGATGAATAAGATATGGTACGATGAAAAACAACTTTACTTCTTATTGCAAAGTCCTTGAGAAATTTTCTTACAAAAATTGAACATCAATTGCTTGACTCCTTAATGATGTTGAATTTCCTACCAAGGCCATATGATAATCTCATTACAAACCTTCCACATATAAGTTGTTTACTTTGTGTTGAGTTTATCAAGTTTTGTTGACCCTTGTTCGAAGATTTATCATACTCCCAAGATCGAGACTCACGTATACCCACCTATAACAAGACACGTTTTTCCATCCACTAAAAATACTCCAACTTATATCTTGATTCTCTCTAAAAATATTCATATGCTAAATAGAGCGTAGGCTACGTATAAAAAAATCCATGACAAAGTGCATGAGAAGAAGAAAGCATACCAAAGAACATAATAAAGAGAGAGAAAATAATGGGTACTCTGATACCTGCAAAAAAGAGAGAAACCAATGGATACTTATTAGATACCCGCCAGTGAGAATAAAATAGCTCATACTCTCATAAGCATTCAAAAAGAAGGAGAGAATCATGATCAAAGGAGTAAAAGAATCCTAAATATTCCGCACACGTGCACATCTTGATATAAGAGTATGACATTTTTTTTTAGATCCGGAATTTGACTTTACAATATCTGCAAGGTAAGTATGCTATATATTTTATTTTTACCTAAGCTTCACATAAGCTTTTAGATATAGGATGAAAAGAGACAAAACAGTATCTTGGTAAGGAAATATAGACACGATCAAAGAGAATCATTTGAGGAGTAGAGCTACTTTTTAAAATCTTTCGAGAAACCCAAGTTTTCTAAGAAGTAGGAGTGAGGATGACTGAATTCTCTATCTTCCGGGGTCAACCTTTTCTCTGGCCCGCTGGTCTTACTTCGTTCCTGCAAACAAAGCAAAAGAGGCAGCAAACGAAAGGAGCATCGCGAGGGTTCTCCCGAAGGTTTGGCCAAAGCAGACACAAGGGTTGCTGCCGGTGTCCGTTCCCCAAACATCGATTAACACATGATGACGACTCGTGTAAATGAAGCCATCAGTGCCTTAGGCATGGTTCCCTCAGTTGGGTATAATCCCTTTCTTGAGTTTGTTAAATTCAACATTATGTATGCTTTCATCAGCATGTTCATCATGGTTGCCACTAGTAGTTCACACGTGCATATATTTGTTGTCACAAATTTATTTCCTTTTTCTCGATTAAATTTAATATGAAATGTCTAATTTCCCAACAATAGGATAGTGTAAATATAGCGATAAGACATTATAAGTGTATGGACAAAATTTAGTTGTTAGGAGAGGGGCCAAAACAACCGGTTATTGGATAGACAAATTCATTAAAATACCATTCCACTCATTTTTATCAATTTCCGGATTGAATTATCAATACACTATTTATTATCCGTCCATAAAAATATGCAACTATGGATTTCGTACCCAGAAAAGTACTTCCCATTTGACCATGTTTCTAGTGAATAGTATTAATATTTATTAATGCAAATAAATTTACTAAGAAAGTATATATATTTCGTAATTAATTTAATAATGTTTATTTGATATCATAAATATTAATACATTTTTATCTATAACTGTTTAAACTTATAAAATACTACAATACGATACTGCGCTAGAATTGTATGTTTTCATAGACGAGGAGGGGGAGTATAATATACATCCAGTCTAATAATATGGGTAGATTGTAGTTCACTTTAGCATGGCCATGGACGTGTCCTCGACAGCTTGCATGGAGTGACCCGCAGTAGCGCCATGTCTGGGAACGGGAACAAGCATGAGCTTCTCCTTTAGATGCACCGTCACTCCGAACACCTCTGCCAAGGGCCCATGCGTTGACGACGACCTTGGTGTCGGAGGGGACAAAGTAGTTATCGACGACGACGCAGTCCGCCATAGAGAGGCGAGGCACGAGGAGCGGGGCAGGCGGGTGTAATCTCAGTGTCTCCTTCACGACGGCTCTCAGGTAGGGCATGCTAGATACGTTCTCTTCCTCCACCGTTTCCTGTCCCTCTGGTGTCTGCTTTCTCACTTCACCTTGCAGCTTGGCCATCTGCTGTGGGTTGCGCATCAGCTCGGCCATGGCGAGCTCCAGGACCAACGACGACGTGTCTGTGCCCGCACCGAACATGTCCTAGTTATCATCAAATATGCAGATCAGGACGCGTATAAATGAGTGGATCGATTTTGCTGGGTATGTCTACTACGGTACTCACCATCAAGATGGCCTTAACATGATCTCTGGTCATCCCATACTCTTTCTGAACCGAGAGCAACACATCGGTGAAGTCGCCTCCATCGTGGCGATGCTGCATAGAGTCGTCTCCCCCTCGTGGTTGCTCAGTACGGTTTCAAGCAGCTCGTCCCATCTCTTGTGCGTCTCGTGGGCCCTGTTACGCAGAAAAAACCATCTGCCTAACGACCTCGCCAACCTGGGGAAGCAGTCTTCTAGGTTGAACCCTCCAAACAGAGCAGAGTTTGCGTCCACCAGCTCTCGGAAGAGCTTGTTTCGGCCTTGTGCCCAGAAGAACTTGCCCGACACGGCGCGGCTCACGATATCATTGGCGAACGTGTTCATCATCGTGCCCACGTCCACGGCTGTGCCCGCCGCTGCCGCCTCCTGCACCTTGGCCAGCACAAGGTGCACCTCTTCTTTGCGGGCGCCGCGGTACGAGTGCACTTTCTTGACGGCGAGGAGGTGCGTGGTGACCAGCTTTCTGGCCTGCCGCCAGTGCTCGCCGTAGGGGGAGAAGGCGATGTCGGAGGACCCGTAGATGAGGTCGTCGGCGACCGTGGACGCCGGACGCGACGCGAACACGTGGTCGTGTGTGCGCATGATCGCCTCCGCAGCCTTGGGGGATGACACGATGAGAGTGGGGACGGCGCCGAGGCGGAGGAGCATGAGGCCGTCCCGGCCATGCTTGGCGGAGAGGTCACGGAGGGAGACGTGCGGGAGGTCGCCGACGAGGTGAAGGTGGCCGATGAGCGGCAGGCCCGGAGGCGAAGACGGACGACGCTGCTGCTTGTGATGATGGTCGTCGCTGCAGCTGCTGCTGCCATGACGACGGCGGCTTGATGACCTTGACCGTCGGGAGGCGTAGAAGTGCAGCAGGAGCAGGAGAGGAACGAGGAGCAACAGGAGCCATTGTGCCAGAACTAGCGGTGGTGAAGAGGCGAGTTGGTGCAGAGCCATTGTGAGCAGGAGACTCCTCATGGTTGCTACTGGCTAGCCAAGCGAGGTTCAGGTGGTGTATGTGCTTCTGCCTCTTCCTGCTGTGCTATGAAAGGTGTCTAGCCCTTTGTCTGCTTTATATAGAACTGGAATGAACGTGTACGTTTTGGCTAGAAATTCTGAAAGTACGGTATATACGTAGCTTGTGGATCACTACCGGAAAAACTCACTTTGCCTAGCGCCGCACTCTTTGCCAAGAGGTTTTTTTTCGGGCTCTCGGCAAAGGGCTGAATAAAAAACTCTCGGCAAAAGAAAAACACTCGGCAAAGAAATTCTTTGCCGAGCGTTTTTTTATTGGCTCTCGGCAAAGAACTCTTTGCCGAATGCTTTTTTTTTTGACACTCGGCAAAGTTAATTTTTAAATCATATTTTGAAGTAGAAAATTAATCCAAATGAAAAAACTTTCAACTATAAAGTTGTTTAACTTATCAGGATGAACAATTTTTGTTTTGGTTATTTCTTCATTTGACAAATATAAATTAAATTTGGTCACAAATCTTACGTATCTCTCCGGCAGTTTACGAAACTATAAGAGTGATATATAAGAAACTGCCGGAGAGATACATGGGGAACCACAATGGGGATAAGATCTCGAAACTACCAAAATAGTTTCTAATATTATTTTGGTAGTTTTATATAAGATCTCGAAACTCCCTATACAAAGCAGTTTGTGAATAATATTAGAACCACGATGTCGGATGTATAAATGGGCAAACAACCAAAATAAACTTTGTAGATCTTGACAAGTTAAGAAACTTTGTAGTTGACAACTTTTTGATTTGAAATCATCTTGTCTTGCAAAACTGTATTTGAATTTAAATTTTTTGAAATTTTAGTTTTTTAAAATACCTCAGATGGAGAAATGGCCAAAATGAAAGTTGTAGATCCCTATGAAACTTTGGTGTTGACAACTTTTTGATTTGAAATCATCTTGCCAACGAAAACTACGTTTCAAATTATCAAATTTAAAATTCAAATTTTTATAAACGACCTCGGATGGAAAAACTACCAAAATAAAAGTTGTAGGTCTCGAAAAGTTAGAAAACTTTGCAGTTGGCAACTTTTTGATTTGAATTCGTTTAGGGCCTCAAATAAATAAGTTACACTTAGTTTAGTATAATATATGGGGAACCGAAACTGAGATGAAATGTATGTGAGTGTGTAGTGCAGTGATAGAGGAGGCTTCACGCGAGCGAGAGGTCGTGAGTTCGAATCCTGTTGACTGTGTGAGAGAAGATTTTGAGGGAAACGGGTGGGCGCTGCCTAGTGGGCCCCTTCCCTGATTAAATAAAAAATTTTCCCTATGTTTTTAGATTTTTTTGTTTTTTCTTTGCCGAGGGCTTTTCTTTGTCGAGAGCCACCTCAGCACTCGGCAAGGCAAAGGCTTTGCCGAGTGCCCGATAAAAGGCTCTCGGTAAAGAGCCCTTTGCCGATCCATTTTTTGCCGCGTGGCCCAAAGACTTTGCCGAGTGCAAAAGGAGTTTTGCCGAGTGCCTAAGGCACTAGACAAAGAGGCCATGTCCGGTTGCGATGGTCATCGTCGTGGAGAGTTGGATGGCCAAATGAACCCTAAAATATCCAAAACCTCACACTATTTGCATGTTGTATCTCTTTATTTCTCTCTTATACATGTGTAGTCATCCTTGTTTCTTATACATGTTTTGTCCTTGTTTTTGGGTTGTCATGTCTCTATCCAAACGTAGAAACTGATTTCCCATTATGTCCTTTTTTTCTCACACTTCCGTTCCATGCATGCACGGAGAAAAAAAGACGATAAAAGGGGAAGAGCCAGGATTTTTTTCTAAAAAAATTATGGCTATACTAATAATAACATGCTAACACTATTGGAAACGTGAAATTCTTAGTCGCGTGACTGTGTATTGCTACAGGATAACTAAATATTTGTACTAAAAATATACGAATTGTATAATAGGATAATAATACTATAAAATTAAATATCGATGTTAAAATGATACTTAATAAAAAAATAAAGTTTATAAAAATTAACACAGTCACAGAGAGAATAGTGTCATTGGCCCACAAACTCTATTGTTGTTTACACTAAAATTTGGTCGATGATATCAGAAGCAAGAAGGTTTCCTATTTAATAATATTTTGGATCCGGTTAAAAAATATTATTTAATATATTTTGGAGATACATGATGTCTATGAAATCCTCACGCGAAGATAAAGGGCTAGAAGATAAGAGGAAAGGAGATATGCATATGCACACGTAGCACGTACCGTACCAAGACTTCCATAATGTTCGTCATCTATTTGCACACGTACAGGCGCCAATTATGGCATTTGGCCATGTGTATTCCTAATTCTGTTGATATATGGCTATATGGTGCTAGCGCTGGAGTCCATACACGAAGAAAAAGAAATAATATATTTTATTTGGGTGCAACTCAGCAATGGAAGAAGGAATTGAAGGACACATATCATATACGTACGTGCGTATACAAGACCGGCTAGATACCATAATCGGCAGCCGGCAGGATGTGTCTATGTACGCACAGGACCTTAATTTGCCGATTTAAAATCAAAATGAAATTTTCAATATTACTATTATAATGTCGGTCAAGGCCGGAAGCTTCGTTGACAATGACTCTACGTAATAGAAATTGGAGTCCTGATATCTTATTAGACTTCCTTTTGTCTAGATACCTTATTAGGCTAGTTTTGTACGTGCCTGGTCACGATCATTAGTTCAGGTTACAAATATGTTCTCCAAGTCATTGTAGAGATCTATCAACCAATCTTGCTTGCTGTACGTGTCCTCTTACATGGTGTTGGTTGTGGCATATGGCGACACGTTGACAACAGGTGATAAGCTCAGGAAGATCTCAAAAGCTACGTGCTGCTATCCTATACTCTCCACCGCTCAAATGGTTGTTGTGTGCTAAACGCACACACAGGAGGAACAGGCAGAAAAATAATCAAGAAGCATCCCATGGAGAGCTATCAAAGTGTATCGTCATCATGCTACATTAAATCAAAGATATGTTAAACCGGCTAATTAAATACAAACCAGGAGCAAAGATGTCAAGCCAATAGAGTCCAGAGTTAATTAATTAGCCGGATCAGACAAGATGATTATGGGATTTACAGCTAAGGCCAACGAGACATTGGTTTCTTCTTGCATGGAATTCTACATGGCATCCACGCTGCCTCTCATAAAACCAGCAGCATAGCTCATCGGCTAGCTGTGAGGAATATTGAATTGTATCCTATATATTAGCAAAGGCTGCAGATCGATAACGTCAATCCGCTGCTATCTTCACCGACTCAGGAAAAACAGCCATCTTACCAGAACAAGGTGTTTGGAGCCGTTCGGCAAAGGACTGGTCAAAAGCTGATGGAGTCCAGATAAGCATCATTAGAAATTGGTGACAAAAGCCATGATC
Organism: Coix lacryma-jobi var. lacryma-jobi; assembly: GCA_009763385.1. Taxonomy (NCBI): domain Eukaryota; kingdom Viridiplantae; phylum Streptophyta; class Magnoliopsida; order Poales; family Poaceae; genus Coix; species Coix lacryma-jobi. The sequence goes on along the minus strand of CM019828.1, from coordinate 143,619,909 downwards.
AAGTCTAAAAGCCAATCGGCTAGCTAGAGCGTAAAACTGATGGATAGCGAAGGAACAAAAGTAAGATTTTGTTTTGTTGGCGGTGAGAAAAGTTCTTGTGTGTCATATTGGACTATTAAAAATAAGAAAATAAATTGTATATTCCACTAGTAAAGAGATAGGCTAGGAGAAAAAATAAACAAAATCTTATGAAGACCTCTCTTGCGGTGTATGAGATTCAAACCTAATACCTCTCGTCTCGCGCATAAACTCCTTAACAACTCAGCTGTGCACGACATGTGACAAAGTCTTACTCTCCTTTTGAATTGATCCATAAAAGACCTTTAGTCCCGGGTGGGAGATCTTTAGTCCTGGTTGGTGACACCAACCGGGACTAATGGTCACCTTTAGTCTGGGTTGGTGACACCAATCGGGACTAAAGGGTCTACCTTTAGTTCCGGTTAGTGTTACAAACCAGGACTAAAGGGTCAAGGCCTTTAGTCTAGGTTGATAACACCAGCCGAGACTAATGTAAACTCTTTAATTACTCTCAGTTGGTAATTTATTAGTCCCGAACATAAACTTTTGTCAGGACCAAAGCCAAAAATCGGATGGGATGAAAAATCATTTCTCTACTAGTGTTCACTCTAGAAACCGTGAGACGAATTTATTAAGACCAATAAATTCGTTATTAGCATATGTTTAGTGTAGAACAACATTGTCAGATCGTGGACTTATTACGCTTAAAAATCATCTCGCAAAGTTATCGCAATCCGTATAATTAGTTATTTTTAGTCTATATTTAATACTTTATACATGTGTCTAAATATTCATTCGATGTGATGGATAAAAAGTTTTTGGAGTAGGAACTAAACAAGGCCAAGACAATTTACAGAGAAGATGCAGGTACGACAGCTTTGATTCCAAGATGCAACCGAGATAATTCATGAAACAAGATTGATATATCGAAAGCTGATTGGTCTTTTAGAGAGATCTTTATTTATGACCTATCGGTTATTCTACTCTTGCGGACATCAAGGACTTCATATTATTGTTAATCCACCAAGATACGATGCGGGAGTAAGGCCAGTCTCAATAGTGAGTTTCATTTTGTTGTTTCCAAGACTGCCATATCATGTGAAATGAAATGAAAATTGAATGAAACTCTCCATTGAGAGTGAAAGTTTTATTGTAAAGTTTCATAGACATTAAATTTCATGACTCATCGAGAGTTGGTATTCGTGCCAAGAGAGTTTCATCTAGATAAAACTTATTTTTTCTCTCACTTCTTAAATACACCGTCATATCATCAACAATGCCTATATGACAACCTATTTAATGCAAATAAAACCCAAATAAAACTCTCATTGAGATTGACCTTAGCAGAGCAGGCCGGGCCGATCCCTGATTTTGCAGAATATCAGATAGTAACCAATCAAACGAAGAAGCAGCAGCCGATCAAATAAAGAAGAATCACCCCATTATTATTGGCTTGTCATATGAGGATAACCGATGATAGCCGATAGCAAGAAGGATATCAGCTTGCTCTATGATAGGACACGAACCCTGCACGAATAAAGATATCGGCTCCAAATATTTCTGTTGCTACTACACAGAATGATCATCCTAGCACAGGGTTCCTCTGACTACCTGAAACGACATCTTTACCGAGTACCTGAAGGTTTGCCAAGTGCATTATATCAGACACTCGGCAAACATGCCTTTTGCCGTGTCTCTATAAAAAAACACTCAGCGAAGATTTAGCACTCGACAAACATGTCCTTTGTCGAGTGCCATAAAAAAACACTTGATAAACTACTTTGCCGAGTGCCAAACTAAAAACACTTGGCAAAATCTAAGACACTCGACAAAAGTCCGCTCCCATTAACCGGTGCCGACCACCGTTAGGACTTTGCCGAGTGTCCTTCTACTTTTTGTCGAGTGTCTTTTTTTGTACTCGACAAAGGAATCACTATGCCGAGTGTTCTGCTGTGGCACTCGGCAAAATTTTTTTTCTCTTCAGCTCTTCAAATTTTTTCTTCTCTCCACAAACAATATGTGGTACTCTGTGTTAAAAATTGGTATATTATTGTATTTGTTTGCTATATTTAATTTGTATTTCAAGATTTTTTTTGAATTAAGTCAAATTTAAATTGCAGATGATTCAAATAATAGAAAAAATGAGTAGAAAAATTATATTCATGTTACTCAGCCTGGTTTGAGGCCTTACTTATAAAATAAAAGAAAATTTCAAACATTTTACTCACGAAACATGACCATGAACATGTGGCGGAATCATTTTTAAATTCTATAAAATGCAAATGAAATCTAAAAATCATGAAATTTGTCAAGATGTCATGATATCATACGTGAAGGATGTGGTAAAAAATTAAGAAGATTTCACATAAGTTGTCACGTACGATGCTTATAAATCGGAACATCTCAGAAGAAGATTTATAGAGTTAAGAAGGATCTGGTAAGATCTGGAATCAAATTGTCTATCAAGTTGGACTTTCACTTCAAAACTTTTTGTATAGCCAATAGACAAAATAGATTGTTTCATGTGAAATTTTCATAAATTTTTGAATCCGTTTGGTAATTTTAATTTGTTAAACGTATTATAGAATTTGAATTGATATAAATTTAATTAGAACTATAACTGCATGAAAGAATGGTCTAATATTCATACAAGCATCGAATGTGCATTGTTAAGTGAATTTGATAAGGTGTCTTCAAAGTACATTCGAACAAATTAGTAAAACACGTTATCATGGTTTTAAATAGCGAGCTAAAGCTAAAGTGTTTAGCGTTTTATAAACTGTAATTAGCGGACTTTAGCGGCAAAATAGCGGCAGAATTGTGCATGAACGCAAATAGCGGCACAATTTTTTTCAAGCTATTTCGGGCTATAGCGGCACAAATAGCGGGCTATTTAATTCCATGCACGTTATATAAGAGAATGAGAGAAAAGCAATTTAAAAAAAGATGTTTGCCGAGTGCATAGCCAGAGGTCACCCGTCAAAGTATTAGTTTTTTTAGAAAATATTTTACCGAGTGGTAGGTCAGGTGACACTTGGCAAAGAGTTTTTTTAAAAAAAATATGTGTTCCGAGTGTCCCAAATCCGACACTCGACAAAGAGTTTTTTTAAAAAAAATTGTGTTTGCTAAGTGTCCCCGATCCGACACTCGACAAGTTTAGCAACAACTACAAGGTACTCAAGAAAGAACAACAAGGCTGACAAAAGCAAGCCATTCAACGAGACGACCATAACTTAAATTGTTGCGGACATTTGTTCATTTACCATGCACCATTGCGTGCATGAGGGTGAAAAGTTCTTTAACATAGAAGACCCGTTAGTGAATGCCGAGAAATATGATAGGATCCAAAAGTAAAGCACTCATCTGAACATCAAGGATTATATGTTGCCTGACGTATAATTTGTTGAATGTTGGATTACAAAGTTGAATGTTGAACAATGATATGTTGTGACATATAATATATGTACCTGAAGGATTACTAATTCAATGAAGATCTATATTTATATATGTGTTTGTGACTTTATTAATTGATGTTGTTTGTGCTTTCATTGTGAGAAACAAAATTCAAGTTCGAATTCAAAAAAAATTTGTATTAAAGAATTTTTTTAATATGTAAAACAATTAACCAAAACAAGCAACTAACAACAATTCGCCTCGGTTAATATTTTAACAGAGGCGGGCGCGTTGCAGTGTTCGCCTCTGCTAAAAAATTAACCAAGGTGGTTGCATAACGGTGTCCGCATCGGTTAATAGGCATCAACCGAGGCGGTTGTGTTACACTGTCCGCCTCGATTAAAATATTAACCGAGGCCGTCAGTATGCCCACTTCGGTTAAGCCTGATTAACTGAGGCCGTTTGTCCAAGGCAGATGGTTTGCCTGCCTCGGTTAACCGATTCTGCCCGTCTCGGTTAAGCCTGTTGTAGTAGTGCACCACAAGCAGACAATATTTTTTTTGGGGTGTGCGCTTCAATTTAATGAAACTATTGAATCATTTATTTGACCTTTTGAAACCTTCATAACAGCTATGTCAGGAAAGCATTAAGACACAGTTTTCACTAATCAAGACATGACTATGGCAGGAGCAATTGCTTATATATGTATTCCCAAATACAAGGCACCGTCTTTGTTTGTGGCACATTTGCTTAAATGCCGCTAAACATCTCAGTCATGTAGTTCATGAGTCAGATAACAAGCTCCTACCAGATTTCAAAAAATGTGTGTACGAAGAGGTACTTCCTAGAGAAATGGCATGAACTGATACCTAAATACAACTTTGAGAATAACTCATGGATGACAAACCTATGTGCTTTGAGGGTAAAGTGGGCTATAGTATACCGTACCGTGACTCTTTTACAACAGTCATGGTCGAACTCAACCCAGAGGAGCGAAGGTATGAATAGTATCTTCAAGAAAAGGTTTCATAGAAAACTTGGTCTTTCAGTACTCCTTGTAGAATCTGAAAAGGTTGCAATTAGTCTCCGTGCAAATGAGTTGGATGCTGACTTTCAGTCACGCTAAAAGAACTCAATTACCTACATTCCAAATCTACCTATATTGAATACCGCAATTGAATCATATACAAGGAGATTTTATTCAGAGCTTGAGGAAGAGTTTTAAAAATATTTTACATTGACTTCTGAATTGTTGGAAGCTGTGGAGACACAATTAATATTCTTTGTTAAATATATGCAGCCTGATCGTGGAGCAACAATACTATTCAACACTGATGATTCCACTATTACATGCTCTTGCAGGATGTTTGAATGCATAGGTACGTATACTATTACATTTCAATCTTTGTATTTGTAGCCTATAATTTGAGTTTGAGTTGTTCAAATTGGCAACTATATCTTGCAGGTATATTGTTCAAGACCTATCTTTTGGAGCTAGAGATCACGGTGGCCTCACTGCTTCCTTTGGTAGGACGGTTCTCATCTTTTGTGGAGTCTGCACCCTTGCAATAATAATCCAAACAAATGTTTTGCTCTTCAGTCATGCTATAATCTTCGGCTACATCGTAACTTCCTTCAACCCGGAACTTTCTACAAGGACCAGGCAAATCAGAAAATTCAGCACAACACAACATGCTACAAGAAGGACCTGCTGATGTGTTGCACGGTGGCGGAACCATGGCTGTCGCCACCACCTTGGCCTCTCTCCTCGGACGAGATGCCTGCAGCACCGTGCAGTAGAGCACGACGGTGGACGATCTGCTGCTTCTTGGCGTGACCGCGAGTCTGCCGTCGCCTCCGCCATCGACTACCGCCTCCGCCAAACCTCCGCGGTGGAGCCTAGTACTTCAGATTCCATATGGTGTGCTGGCCCTTTGATTACATCTGGTGCCACGCGGCGGCCATCGGACAGGTGAGCCGTGAGCGTACATGAGACTGCATATGCCTATAGCAGTGCACCCATATTTTTTTTTTCCCAAGAAAAGGGGTACTCCGTATCTCATTATACAAGAGCTAGATAATGCACTGAGATTCATTAGCTGAAATGTTCAAATGCATTCCTTACTGTTCAGTTCAATTGTTGGCAACCAGTTTGTACTATTTGTGATTTGGTTATATTTATTGGTCGGCCAGCTTGACGAAGTTGACGAGGCGGCAAATGAAAAGGAAGATACTGGAAAGATGGATGGAGGACATCGATTGCAAACGAGACGGTTAGACGCTCTTATTAATTACAGTACCATGTAAATCAGTGGCAGGTGGAGCGTGCCGACCGCCCTGGCTGCATGTTAACTTCCTGGTAGACGTCAGAGCACTCACAATGCAGACTCTACTTGAGGCATTCCCAACCATAAAACTAGATGGTTTCTATCCTCATTAGTTATAGTACCAACTAAGCAAAAAGATGATATGACATACTAATTAAAGAAGAGAGATAAGAAAAATGGTTTCTTAGACAAGAAATCATGTCTACACGAGAATCAAGATATGAGGAGATGTGATTGGTAGAGGAGGGGGAAAGAAGATATGTGATTGGACAAAAAATAATTCTATAGAAACTATCCATTGGGACCCTAGTTTCTACACGCAGTGTCTACGCAAATTAAATACACATAGAAACCACATGTAGTTTCTAGCATTGAGACTGCCCTTAGAGTCTAAATATATTTATTATCTTGAAGATATCATAGACTTGGAGTCTAGCCAGTTTCAGTGGAGTTTCATGGGAGGTTTCATGTATATTAAATAGGGTGTCACATTAGCTTTTTCATGAAACTAAGAGGAGAGAGAATGAAAACGTTTCATCCCCACGAAACCTCTGAGCGTTTCCAAAACAGTGAAATCTTGGTGAAACCCCGTTGCATTTCATCTCATACAACACGCACGACTCGAAAGAGGAAAAGAAGAAATAAAGAGGGATCATAGGACCACGAAGCATATCAAACTGTGCATTAAAACTATACATTGAGCAAGATATTTATTTCACCTATGATTTCATTTGCCTTGAAAACCGAGAGATAAAAATATACATTGAGACTGACCTAAATAAGAGTCTGTTTGGTTGGGCTTTTGGCCAAGCCCAACCAAAGGGGTTGCTGCTGGAGGTGGTTTTTTCAGAAGCAAGTGCTTTTCTGTAGTTCATTTTTGAAAGCTGTTGTGACCTTGCTTTTGGCTTTCAGCTTTTCAAAATAGGTGAAATAAAAAATATTTTTATAATTGTTTCAAAAAAAAATAAAGTTAAAAGATATATTTTATACTTGTTTAACCAAATAGCTTTTAGCTTTTCTACAGCTCACAGCCTACAACAGCTTTTGTACAGCTCACAACCACAATAGCTTTTCTCCACAGGCACAACTCAACCAAACGGACCCTAAGACTTGGAGTCTTTGTTTTTCTATCTCTCTTCAATAAATACACTGTCACATCAGCAAAATGCAATAAATAGAAGTGTAATAAATAGGTTTAGATTCTATGATAGAGTCTGCATTGTGAGTGCCCTCATCGTGCCAAATTAATGCTAGCGAAGAATGTATCGACCGACCATCAACCTAGTACTCACAAGATTAATAGAAACTTATAGCAAATAGATGTCATTTTGGACAAAGTTTAGGCCAAACATTGAAAATATAAATTATGAATAACTTTTAAATTTTTTAGTTTAGAGATGTAAAAATTATATGAATAAATTTATCTTGAAAAGTACTTTAATAAAAATATACATATACCACTTTATAACAAATATTTTTAAACAAACAAGTGGTCAAAGTTACGCTTTAGAGACCGTATCACTAGCTAGCCGGCAGCGGCATGAGATCATAAGACAACATTACATGATGCACATATAGGTAATAAATAAATAGGTCACTGGTAATAAATAAAACAACATACCGCTTCGTGACGACTCTATAGGGGTGTTTAGGACTGCTCCACTTCCGTTTTTGCTGCACCACTCCAGCTCTACAGTGCCAAACACATGTAGCTCCAAGAACTCCGCTCCACAAAAAAGGTAGAGCTAGAGACCAACTCCACGTTTTTTCTAGAGCACCTCAAGGGGTACTCTAGTTTTTGGAGTTTTGTACTCCCACATGAAGTTATGAGGTAATTACTCACCTTGCCACTCATTAATGATAGGTTATTTCTTCTAATCTCTTCCCCTCCACGTGAGAAAGTCTTTTCTCTTCTCCTCTGCGTCATCTTATTTTCTCGACTGGTTCAGCCAATAGGACACAATTACTCTACACCATTAGTAGTATGCATTATATTCTGGCCTTATATATAAAAATATTTATTTAAAATCTCGGTAATAATAATATCAAGTGTAATTTCAATTAGGGCATAATGGACTATTTGTATGAAAAGAACTCATTCTTAGAGCTGGAGCATAGTTGTGTGTCAAACAAGATCATCGGCTCCATAAACTCTACGGTGAAGCTACTCCATGGTGGAGTTCATAGAGCAGAGCAGCAAAAACTAGAGCAGAGCAGTCTCAAACACCCCCTATATAATGCCACTAGTGGTCGATGATCTAGGCCGTCTTCTCCAAGCTACCAGCAGCTCCAGAGCCGCCTCCTCTTCTGCTTCACGGAATCACGGTGATCTAGCTAGCAGCCATCCAGATAAGATGACCACCAGCGGCGGCGTCCCTCTGATGGCCTCGCAGTTGCAGTTGCAGCTGCAGCGCAAGCCCCGGCAGACATACACCCCCAGCCCATGGGGCGACTTCTTCCTCCATCACATCCCATGCACTCCGTCACAGGTACATGCGCGCTCTCCTTGCCACAAAGCTAAACAAACACATGTCATTTGTTTGGCTCACATCATATCACCGCAGGAAAAGGGGCCAGAGATCGACTGTCAACACTTTTTGTTTTGCATATAACAGCTAAAATTCCTAGGCCTATCTCGTTCTCGATGTGCAGTGGTCGATTATCATGGGTGTGATTGGTTGGATGCATATACTCCCTCTGTATCAGAAATAAATGTTATTTTGGACAAGATTTGAGTTAACATTCACTATACCACAACCAATCTGTAGCGTCTACAAAAGAGTCGCTATAAACCATTATAGCAACCGATCATCAGTCGCTATAACGTTATAGCGACCGATGTATAAGTCGCAATAAGTGGCGTCGCTGTAAGTCTATAGCGACCAACAGGGTCTATACCAACCGATGAAATTAATTGAAGTCACATAGATGCAGAGGAAACACCCAACAGATCGAAAAAACATGTTTGCAACATGGCGGGGACGACGACACCCTGATGAGCGTGCAGCAAGGACGGTGACCCGGACGACCGCGCGGCGGTGACAGCCGAGCAAGCAGATAGCCTCCCGAAACTAAACTACGTCGGAATAAGGACGACAATGCAACGAGGAGAGCGGAGAGAAGAGGTTTACCTGCGTGTGGAGCAGATCTGAGCAATTGGATCTGAGCGTAGGGGATGACGGGGACGGAGGCCGCGGCGGCGCGGACGGCGGCCGCGACAACGAGGACATCCACGGCGGTGGGCACGGAGGCCGCGGCAAGGTGGACGGCGGCCGCGACAGCCGCGAATGGCGAGGACGTCCGCAGCGGCGGCGGGCACGGAGACAGCGGCAGGGCGGAAGGCGGTCGCGACAGCCGCGATGACGAGGACGTCCGCGGCGATGGCGGGGACGGCGACCGCAACGAGCTGGCTTCGGTGGTGGAGATCAAGAGAAGAGTGTGCGGCGGCGCTAGATGCGAGTGCGACCGTACTGAGCCCGTGATTTTTTTTTTCTCGAGTCTCGCCTCTCACGTGAGAGTTTGCGAATTGGGGGTGGCCGGGTAGCTGCTCTAGATAGGGTTTTGATTCTCGGACTGATGGGCCACGAATTTTTCATCGCTCGCGAGTGGGCTGGGCTGGGCGCGTCAAAACAAAAGTAAGCTATACCGACTGATTATTGGATCCTAATATATATTTTTACCGACTGATAGTGCGAGGCTCGAATTAAATATATGTACCAGCTAATGATCGGTCGCTACAAAGTAAAATAGTGACCGATGTTTCGTTGGAAATTTATACCGACTAATTGTTGGTCGTTAATATTCTCTTTTAGCGACCATTGTCTGACACTAATTGTTGGTTGTGGTATAGTGATTGGCAATATAAATCATAAATAAATTTTAAATTATTGATTTTAGAGACGTAAAAAACATATAAATAAATTTGTCTTCAAAAGTATTTTCATAAATATATACATATACCACTTCGTAATAAATATTTTTAAAGAAACAAGTAGGTCAAAGTTATACTTTAGAGACCGTGTCGCTGTTCTAAACGACATCTAAAAGCGATACAGAGGCAAAACCGTATATCCCAACCAAATTAATGTAACCTACCCCTAATTAAGATACAAGTTAATGGTGATTGGTTGCCTCCACTGTCTTCCTGAGCTAGTTTTCACCCATCACTACTGAAATCCGACACTTTGCCAAGTGTCAAGTGCTTTGCCGAGCACTCGGTAAAAACAAAACACTCAACAAAAGTTTAACACTCAGTGAAGAGGGTCTTTGTCGAGTGCCTGAAATTTGACACTCGGAAAAGACCCTCTTTGTCGAGTGCCGAAATCTGACACTTGCACTAGTACAGAAAAGGGCTTTAGCCCCGGTTGGGAACGGGCTTTAGCCCCAGTTTTCCCAACTGGGGCTAGCAATCCGGGACGGGTGCTCCCAACCGGGGTTAAAGCCTTCCATGAGAAAAATAAATGTGCATCTATGAGATTCGAACTCAGCACCTCTCGCCTCGCGCACACTTAACAACTCGGCTACATAACCCACGTGATATAGTTTAGGACGTTTTCCTTTTGAATTCACTCGTGAAGGACCAACACCAACCAGGACTAAAGGTTGGGGAACCTTTAGTCCGGGTTGATAATGCCAACCGGGACTAAAGGTTCACCTTTAGTCTCGGTTGGTTTTACCAACCGGGACTAAAAGTCTTTAATCCCGGATGCAATTTTTTGTCGAGACTAAAGCTCAATTGATAGATCGTCCAAAGGCCTTTTCTGTTGTAGTGTCGGCAACGACCTCTTTCGGTAAAGAGGGTATTTGTCGAGTGCCTGAAATTTGACACTCGACAAAAACTCTCTTTGTCGAGTGCCGAAATCTGACACTCGGCAGCAACCTCTTTCGGTAAAGAGGGTCTTTGCCGAGTATCAAATATCAGGCAACTCGGTAAAGAGCTCGATTTTCTCTTTTTGATCTTCTGTTAGAACTTAGTAACTAGTTTATCTTCGTGGTACTAACTCCAAATTGAATGATTTTTTATAAAATTTTCTAAAATCTTGCTCTATCAAATTATTTTGTTCTTATAGCTATTACTTGAGTTATATTTTTCTCGTGACTTTTAAAATTATGAATTTCCAAAAACCTTAGCTTCAAAGCACATTTAGAAATAGTAAATTAATTCAATTAAAAAAGTGTTGAACTACAAAGTTGTATAAATTTTCAAGATCTACAACTTTTATTTTGGTCATTTCTTTTTTCGACAAAGCGATATTAACTTCGTTCATAAAATCTACATCTCTCACTTATAGTTTCATGGAACTAGAGGAGATATATAAGCTTTCTGAAAAATATTACTATTACTACGTCAAATGACTAAATGACCAAAATAAAGGTTATAGATCTTAAAAAGTTATGAAACTTTGTAGTTGACATTTTTTATTTGAATTGGTTTTGGTAGTGAAAAGTATGTTTGAATTTCTTAAATTTGAAAATTAAATTTTATAAACAACATTGGATGGAGAAACTACCAAAATGAAAATTATAGATCTCAAAAATATATGAAACTTTGTAGTTGGCAACTTTTTTATTTGAATTAATTTTGTCAGCAAAAAGTTTGTTTGAACTTCTCTAAATTTGAAATTTGGAATTTTCAAACAATCTCGCATGGGGAAACCGTCGAAATAAAAGTTATTGATCTCAAAAAGTTATAAAACTTTATAGTTAACAACTTTTTGATTTGAATTAATTTTGACAGCGAAAGGTACATTTCAATTCTCAAATTTGATACTCAAATTTTATAAATGACTTTGTATGGAGAAACTACCAAAATGAAGTTGTATATTTCAAAAGTTATGAAAACTTCGTAATTGACAACTTTTTGATTTGAATTAATTTTGTCAGTGAAAAGTACGTTTGAATTTTGAATTTTTCAAACGATCTCAGATGGAGAAACCGTCAAAATTTAAAGTTATAGATGTCAAAAAGTTATGAAACTTTATAGTTGATAACTTTTTGATTTGAAATCATCTTATCAATGAAAACTACGTTTAAAATTATCAAATTTAAAATTCAAATTTTAAAAATGACCTCAGATGGAGAAATTATCAAAATGAAAGTTGCAAAATCTCAACAAGTTACGAAACTTTATAGTTGACAACTTTTTTATTTGAATTTGTTTAGAGCCTCAAACAATCAATTTATACTTTGTTTAGTATAATACGTGAGGAACTAAAACAGGATATAGACATAAATGACGTAGATGTGGAGTGGTAGAGGAGATTATGTATGAGCCCGAGGTCGCAGGTTTGAATCTCTACAACCGCTTGCGATGTGGAGTGCTGGTTGTTGGGCCCTCCCTTATTAATAAAAAAATTGCTATTTTTTTAGGGTTTTTTCGATTTATATTTTGTCGAGTGTTTTTTTGCACTCGGTAGAGCTCTTTACCGTCTAATTTGTTTGCCATATGCACTATGTCGAGAGTGGCACTCGGCAAAGACTTTGCCGAGTGTTTTAAGGCCTTTGTCGATCAAAAAGTGAAATCTGGTAGTACATGTAACAAAAGTCTTCCTTAGCCAGCTGTCTTATATAAGGATACGTAGATTTTAGACATTTCCCCTGGGCTAGGCTCACTGGATATTATATGTGTTAGCTTCCCCAGTTAATGTCATTAGTGCATAATTATAGCATACAAAATAGCCTCAATGTCTTTTTTTAAAAATGTTAACAATTAACATGATGAATAAATAGCTATAAGAGGATAGTTGGGCTAAGAAGGTAGAAACATATAACAAAGAGACAATCCATACACCCAGCCTGGTTATTGAGGTGTTTTTGGTTTTCTATGGCAACAGTGTGAAACATCCTCAGTTTTCCGCGAAGGGAAAATCCATAGAATGAGTTATAATATAACAAAACCAGGAACTGATCTTATCATATTATCATATATCAGTCGATATCATAGTTATACATCGTAAAATTATATGGTTATAAGCATTACATCATTGAGGTAACACCTATTACAGAGTTTATTCTAGCGGAAGTCTACTGAGTGAAGGCTCCTCCTTCACGAGCATCATCAAAGTTGTTGTAGCGCAGCATCCACCGGATCCTCCGAACCAAACTTGAGCGTAGGCACGTGTCGGGGGAACACCAAAAGGGTACCCCCAATCAACGCAAACAAATAGGTTAAACCTAGAGCACCAATTAGTAAACCCAGCTAGGCTAACCTTCCAAGAAACCAACCCCTCGGAGCCTGCAACGCTGGCCCACCGCCAGGGAGCTTAGACTTGCCAACACCTTATCGACCGCCTCCTGGTAGCCTACCCCTCGAACCCGATACAGCTGTGCACCGCTCCTCGGGACCCCGCGCGGGGACCTCGAGCCCCTCCAGCACGATAGCCTATCCCTCGAGGCTCGTCACACCCTAGGCCTCGAGCTGAAGCTCAACCTCCGTCTCGCCTGAGCCCTCCGAGCCAGGCCCCGGGCGAACGCTCATTCTCCGTCTCGCCCGAGCCCTCCAAGCCAGGCCTCGTGCTGGCGCTCCGTACTAGCCCCATACTGCGTATATAATGCGTTCACCTACTCCGGTCACGTCTTCTGGTGCACGGCGACATGCGCCACAGTAAACCGGAGCCACAGTCAAATCTCGCTTTCACCTCAAGCATGGGCAAAAAGGCGCAAGTACGGCACTGTTGGGCCGTGCCCTGCACCGTAGCACACTCGAGCCTCATCCCGAGGCCTGGGATCCCGCTGTACGCCCGGGCGTTCCGGGACTTGCCCGTACCTGCGGGGGCTCGAGCCCTCCGTAGGCGCCACCTCGAGGCCGGCTCCGCGCCCCTCGAGCCCTAACTGCTTTCACGCTATTGGAGGGCAGGTACCCCAAGACCCGGAGGGACCCCGCCGTGTCCTGTACGTACCGGGATGGGTGTTGTACGACTTCCACATCGCCACGCCTCCACGTCCGCGCCCGGGATGGAGGCCACGTATCAAGGACGCCTCAACAGCAACACCCACGTTGGCTACAGTGATTTCGACGAGACAGAGTTCCTACCCTTCACCATACCGAACGCTGTACATGTCAATCCTATGTAAACTCTGGCCTCCTCTTGTTCTATAAAAGGGGACGCAGGGGCCCTTCGCGCGCAAGAAGAGACACACGAGTCCACACACAAAAACGCGAGTCCGGACTCCGGTCCACGCTCATTGAGCTTGTATTGCCCCTGTACAAGCACTTAGGTGCAAGTAATACAAGAACCTCCTCCCCCGCTGGACGTAGGACTTTCTTTGCCCGAACCAGGATAAATCCTTGTGTCATCTTGCATCACCATCCAGGAAGAGAGCACGCGATCATATTACTCGTTGGTGTCATACCCCCGGGTTCGAAACACCGACAGCACGAAACCTCCTATTCATCCTAGAGTCAGTACTTCTGAAGCAGGAAATCTGCACACCACCAGATGTGTGCAGGTCATGGTCAGCACCGATGGGCTTTAGTGGAAAGAGATAAAACAAGGGATCTGACGATCCTAAGATTTGGCTGTGTATTTGCATCCTAGCACATGAGCAGTAAGTAATAATATAATAATGTTATCAAGTTTTAACACATTCTCAATCACACACATCCACAACCATCCACCATATCCATATCCATATACATCCCAATCATCACCACACCATCACCTCATCTCATCTCACACACACTCAGGTCGACAAAGGCCAGCTCCCTCCCAGCCTTGTCTCAACAGCCCGCAGCCTCACACCAGGCTCACGGCCGACACTCACATACCAGAGGGAGAAAAGAGAACTCTCACTATGTCGGAAAGCTGTCAGGGAAAAGGTCCGCAGCCAACGAATTGGCTAACGTATCGATCGATCAACCATACACTCTGCAGAGATTCTACAACATCCACAAGATCGCCATCATCGGCACCCTAGGTGTGCCTAGGCGGATATCGGTCGCTTGCCAGCCTAGAGTAATGCCACCCTACCACTTAGCCCTGGAACACCCCAAGTCCGTCTGGGATGGCTAAGTCTGTGAAGTCACGTTCGTCCCCCTAAGTCCGTCTGGGGCCGTGATCGTCTTGGAAGGGTGTGGGACTCCCATGCCCGTACCTTCCTTGCACTCTCTCACCTAGCAGTAGTGGCATTGGTCTACCAGGTAGTCCGACCGTCCTCGTCCATAAGGAGCGAGTGGCATGTAAAGGTATTCCCCGTGGTCAGGTTTCCCCTCCACTAAGGGTGACTAAGCCAGAATGTCTTCTCAAAGGTTTTCGTTATCCGTGCCACCACAGCACGCTCCTGACCCGGGTTCCACCAGCGGCTCACACCCGGATCCACCTCAAGTCACCACTTAACCTGCCATAGGTTTCACAACCACAGGGCATCCAGATCTGTCCCATGGCAAGACTCACATGAGGCTCGTCGTATATTCCGGCTCGGTCGACACAACCCACACCCTCCACACACCCAAGTCACACACGCTGTGGGGATATTACCTCCGTATACCCCCATGGACCTACTTGGGCCCTTCGTCAAGGACAACCCAGCTCGCGAGGCCTTGCAGCACACGACCAACTCGCCGTGCTCGTCAAGGACTCTCCAGAAGCCTTGCCCGCCAAGGAAGATCATAGAATTAGATCTGGATTCCTTGCCTTAAGGAACCGTTTGTAATCTGATAAGGACTCGACAACTGTAACCCTGCTCCCCGGCTATATAAGGCGAGCAGGGACCCCCTCTTATCTCATCTCCATCTCATCTGATCTCATCCGAGATCCTGGGATGGGACGGGATATTCCAATCCAGCAATACAAACCAGCCACCAGAACACAGGACGTAGGGTATTACGGCGACTTGCCGACCCAAACCTGTCTAAATCACCGTCTTTTGTCCCTGTGTTTACGATTTGCAGATGTCTCGCACGCCTCCACCGTCTAATCTACTACCTTGGGCATACCCCTTGGTAGACTGTCGACCATATTTCGTCGACAGTTGGCGCCCCAGGTAGGGGGTGTGTGCTACGACATCATGATCTGCCAAGCGGTCATCTTCCTCGACTCCATGATCCTCCCGAGCCCGGCGTCTCCTTCCAGATCAAATCTATGATCTGGACTAGCGGCGGCGCCATCCTCGCTCCGGAGATCGTGGAACCCGCGCAGCTTACTGCGCTGGATGCCTCGCCATCCACCAATCGCGTCATCGCGCTGGCGCTATGCGCGCCAAGATCCATCCACCGCGATGACCTGGTCGAGGCCATTGACCGGGCCAACAAGAGGATCACCGACTGCATCAACGTCGCTGCCTTCGCTCATCGTCAACGAGGATCGTCGAGCCTTCGTCGCCGCCTTCGTCGTTGTTGTCGCTCGTCGTCGACCAGGATCATCACCGCCTTCATCGTCGCCTTCATCGCTGTTGTCCCTCGTCGTCGACTAGGCTCGTTGCTGTAGCTCGTCGTCGACCAGGATCATCACCGCCTTCATCGTCGCCTTCATCGCTGCTGTCGCTCGTCGTCGACCAGGCTCGTCGGCTTCGCTCATCATCGACCAGGATCGTCGTCGCCTTCACTCTTCGTCGCCTTCACTCTTCGTCGCCTTCACTCTTCGTCGCCTTCACTCGTCGTACGCCTTCACTCATCGTCACCTTAGATCGTCGCCGCCTTCGCTCGTCATGGACTAAGCTCGTCGTCGACCCGGCTCATCGCCGCCATCGTTCGTCGTCGACCGGGATCCTCTCCTCCTTCGCTTGTCGTCGACCCGGCTCCTCGCCATCTTCACTGGTCGCCGACCTGGCTCCTCGCCACCTTCGCTCGTCATCAATTAGGCTCGTCGCCGCCATCGCTTGTCGTCGACCCGGCTCCTCGCCGCCTTCGCTCGTCATCGACCAGGCTCGTCGCCATCTTCACTCGTCGCCAACCCGGCTCCTCGCCGCCTCCGCTCGCTGTCGACCCAGCTCCTTGCCGCCTTCGCTCGTCGTCGACTCGGCTCCTCGCCGCCTTCGCTCGTTGTCGACCAGGCTCATCGCTGCCTTCGCTCTTCATCAACCAGACTCATCGCCGCCTTCACTC